>JANFOE010002196.1:0-16023 GCA_025667525.1 Glebionis coronaria
GCATTGTATGAAGAGATCGGGTCATCCCAAAAGTAAGTCTTAATATCTTTAAAGAAATTTTTCTTTTGTTGGGATGTTAACCCGTCAATGATAATTCCACCCGCCAAGTAGTTTGCAATGTCCGCAAACGACGGGTTCTCATCAAAATTTGAGTTGATAGACATTAAGATCTCAAGGGGAAAAGAGTCATTGATCTCTTTGTTCGGATGATCCCCTTGATAAGGATCCTCAAGTCTACTGAGATGATCCGCGGCTAGGTTTTCAGCTCCCTTCTTATCACGAATTTCGATTTTAAATTCTTGAAGTAGCAAAACCCAACGAAGAAGTCTTGGTTTAGAATCTTGTTTAGTTAACAAGTACTTCAACGCGGAATGATCGGTGTACACGATGGTAGTGGAAAGGACAAGATAGGGGCGAAATTTTTCAAAAGCATAGACAACAGCTAAAAGCTCTTTTTCGGTTGTCGTGTAATGCAATTGAGCCCCTGTCATTGTCTTGCTAGCATATGGATTGATTGGAAGTGTTTATTCACCCATTGGCCCAAAACCGCTCCAATAGCAAAGTCGCTAGCATCGCACATCAACTCAAAAGCTAGCTCCCAATTAGGGGTAACCAAGGCCAGTGCCTTAGTTAGCTTATCCTTAAGAAGGTTGAAGGCTTCAATACACTCTTTGGAAAAGATAAAAGGAGTATCTTTTTCCAAGAGGTGGGTCATCAGGCGAGCGATTTTAGAAAAGTCTTTTATGAATCGACGGTAGAAGCCTGCATGACCAAGAAAACTTCTCACACCCTTCACGGTTGAAGGTGGAGGTAATTTGGCTATGACATCAACTTTAGCACGGTCCACTTCGACACCGGCTTTTGAGATTTTATGTCCTAGCACGATGCCCTCTTTTACCATGAAATGGCATTTTTCCCAATTTAGAACAAGGCGAGTGTCTTCACACCGCTTAAGCATACGTTCTAAATTGGCAAGGCAAGCAGAGAAAGAATTGCCATAAACCGAGAAATCATCCATGAAGACTTCCATAGTTTCTTCAACCATGTCATGGAAGATAGCCATCATACACCTTTGGAACGTCCCAGGAGCATTGCATAAACCGAAAGGCATTCTTTTGTAAGCAAATGTTCCGAAGGGACAAGTGAATGTGGTTTTCTCTTGGTCTTTAGGATCGATGGAAATTTGAAAATACCCGGAGAAACAGTCTAAGAAGCAATAGTAATCATTACCCGCTAGACTCTCGAGCATTTGATCCATGAAAGGAAGAGGAAAGTGATCTTTTCTCGTGGCATCATTGAGTTTGCGATAGTCGATACAAACTCTCCACCCAGTAACGAGACGAGTAGGAATCAACTCGTTGTGTTCATTGGGAACAACGGTTATTCCGCCTTTCTTTGGCACACAATGGACGGGACTTACCCATGGCGAATCCGAAATAGGGTAAATCATGTCGGCATCAAGAAGTTTGATAACCTCTTGTTTGATGACGTCGTGAATTCGAGAATTAACCCTTCTTTGGCTTTGGATTGCGGGTTTAAAGTCATCTTCCATGAGAATTTTGTGAGTACAAAAGTTATGATCAATTCCGCGGATATCGGAAATTTTCCAAGCAATTGCCTTCTTATGATCTTTAAGCACGGCGATAAGGCGAGATTTTTCTTCTTCTTTCAAGTCCTTAGCGATGATGACGGGTGACTTCTTCTTGTCTTCAAGGAACACGTACTCGAGATGGGAAGGTAATTCCTTAAGCTCTAAATCCGGAGGATTTTCGATGGAAGGCGTATTAAAAATCGGTTCATCGATAGCAATAGCCTTGGGAGATGGTGGAGAAATATGGTCCTCATTGAGAAGTTTCTCAATGGTACGAATGTCTTAATCCCAATCGGTGGAGAATCGTCATATTGTAAGTTCACATCTCCCAAAGTTGCTTCAAATTTTGTCAAAAGGAAATCACTTTCTCCAAATGGAGTTAATGATGGAGCAATAGAGGCAACGGTCTCAACATTGGGAAAAGAGGTTAAGACTACTTTTGCAAGCATCATTAAAATGTTCTTCACAAGTCTCATCAAGAATGTCGATACAATTAACACTCTCGTATGAATAAGGCTGTTTAGAAATCTTACCCATGTTGAAGACAATTTGATCGTCACCAACTCTCATGATAAGCTCACCCGCGTCTACACCGATGAGAGTGCGACCGGTCCTCAAGAATGGACGTCCAACGATTAATGGAACACGAGGATCCATCTCGTAGTCAACGACAACAAAATCCGCCGGGAAGGTGAATTTGTTAACGCCAACGAAAACGTCTTCGGCTATCCCCACCGGATAAGCAATCGTATGGTTAGCTAATTCCAAACTCATTTTGGTGGGGACTAGCTCAAGGAGAGATAATTGCTTCCAAACGCTTAGAGGCATTAAGTTGATACTAGCACCTAGATTGGCTAGGGCCATGCAATTCTCTACTCCCGAGAAGTTGCAAGGGATTAAGAAGCGACCCGGATCACCAAGTTTGGTTGGCAATTTCCTTAAAAGAACCGCGGAGCAATTCTCGTTAAGTTGGGTATTAGCAATATCAAGAAGCTTTTCCTTGTCACTAAGAAGATCTTAAAACATCTTCGCATATTTAGGCATGTGAGCGAGATCCTCAGCTAAGGAGATGTTGAAATTCAATTGTTTAAACATTTTGAGAAAGTTTGAAACTTGAATATCGTCCTTGCTTTTGAGCTTCTCTTTCCTCAACCTTGAGGGATAAGGTATATTGGAAGAAGAGGAAAGCTTTGGGATTGTAGGATCACTCACATCCTTAGGTGGTGGAGGGGTAGAAGTAAAAGGTGGAGGAATAGGAGTGGTGGACTCGTTTTCCTTTGTCACAATCACCGGTGTAGGTGTAGGAAGCTCGGGTTCCTTGGTACCTTTTCCACTGCGAGTGGTGATTGCTTTCATCTCCCCTCTTGGATTAGCAACGGTGTTACTCGGAAGAGTACCCAAAGAAGAGGGTTGATTACCTTGGAAGAAACCAGCCATCATGTCCATTAGGTCATTCGTTTGACTACTCAAAGAGTTTCGCATATCGGCTCTAAGATCATTCCCTTGTTTCACCATATCGCCCTTCAAATTAATAATCTGGGTCTACAGATTCTTCACCAGCACATCATTCGTCCGCGTGTACGTTTCGACCTCGTGGTTGAAAACGGTGGGTTGCGTAGGAGGAGGTGCTTGATAAGCAGGTGGTTGGTAAGGAGCGGGTTGGTAAACTTGAGTAGGATTTTGAGGAGGATATGGTTGTCTTTAAGGTGGTTGGTATGGTGCTCGAGGTTGGGTTTGATTGGTTCGGTTAAGGTTTTGTTGTTGGTTTTGATTGGTTGTAGGAAAACCGGGCGGGGAAAGAAAGTTGGTGGAACGATAACTTAGCAAGTTGCGGTCTCCTTGAGGGCGGGCTAGATAACCTCCTAGAGGATAGGTACCATATGCTGCGTTAACATTCTCACAAAGATAGTCTTGGGTGGAGGTACAAGTAGTGTAAGAGTGAGGACCCCCGCATATTTCACATGGTTGGCCTACAGCATTGACTTGAGCGTTTTGAGCATTGATGCTTTTGGTATTGTTAGCAGTTTGGACAGCAAGTGATTCAATAAGCGAAGTAAGCTTATCAATTCTCTTGTCGTTGTCACTAGTGCTAGCACTAGCGGCATTGGTCCGAACACTTTTGGTTTGCACTCTAGACTTATTCTCAATAATATCCCAAGCGGCGTTAGAAGTCTTAACCAAAATATTACCCCCCGAGGCACTATTTAGTGAATCTTGGTCATTCATGCTTAAACCATTGTAAAAAGTATTAATTTGGTGTACTTTGGTAAAACCATGTTGTGGGCACTTTCTTAAAAGTTCTTTAAAACGGTCCCAAGGTTCACTAAAAGTCTCATCGTACTTTTGTTCAAAATTAATGATTTCATTCCGCAAAGCGGTAGTATGAGAGGGTGGGAAAAAGTAGTTTATGAATTTGGTCTCTAATTCCGTCCACGTAAGAATACTTTGTGGTGGTTCCTTTGCAAGCCAATGCCGGGCTTGTCCCTCTAAAGAGAAAGGAAAAAGTTGTAAGTGGATTACCTCTTGTGGGACCCCATTGAATTTGACCGTATTTGTGAGTTGAAGGAACCTTTTGATGTGGTCATGAGGATCATCGATGGTACGCCCCAAGAATGGTTGAGCAGAGACCATTTGAATGAAGCCGGATTTAAGCTCAAAGTTGTTGGCTGCAATCGCGGGTATGACAATAGCACTGTTGTTTCCCTCTACATGTGCTTGCAAAAGTTCGATCATTGGACGATTGTCCGGTAGAGGTTCATTGTTGTTATTATTCATGTTGTTTTGAGGTGGATTATTATTATTGTTGTGTACACGGCCATGTCTAAGTTATCGAGAGTCTCGGGCTCGGGATAAGACGTTGATCATGTACGCATGCACCTTCAAAAGAAATAACAAAGCAGAAATCTTTTTGGTTTTTTATGTTTTTTAATTTTTTTTTGTATTTTTGAAAATTTTATATTTTTTTTTTTTTTTTGAAAACTTTTAATGATGAAAAAGTAACGTTCATGGTGAACGGATCCCAAAATCCAATTTTCTCACAAAAAACCGTTAATCTCTACGAAAAGAGCCGGCAACGGCGCCATTTGATACACAGATTTTGCTAGGTTGAAAAGTTCGTTTCTCGGTATCTTCTCGAATTGATCACGGCTCAAAGTGGAACTATAGTTCTTGGTTACTAAAAAGGGGGTTGGTTTTCTATTCTACTAAAAAGGATTAAATGCGCAAAGAGATAAAAATAAACTAAAAGCAGTTAATAAAATAAGGCTTGAATTGAATTAAAAATAAACAGTCAAACAGTAAAATACTCTTACTTGCAAAACAACTGATCCGGAATATTTGTTGGTTCGGAATAATCAAAGCAAAAGGTTCATTCGGAATAGCTTGAAGTTCACTTCATCCGGAATAAGTATCTGATCCGGAATATCTTGCTCGTTCGGAATAAAAAAAAAGAAATCAGCTGGTTCGGAATATTGCTTGGTTCGGAATGTTTAAGAGAAAGAACCTTCGTTCGGAATAATTGCACTCATTCGGAATAATTAATGAAAAGGCTTCATTCGGAATACTAGGCTGATCCGGAATAATGCTTGACCCGGAATATTGTGCTCACTCGGAATAATTCATCCGGAATAAGTGTTGGTTCGGAATAACCTTTGATCCGGAATAACTAGAACAAAAGACTCATTCGGAATATTTTAACAAATCCCTTGGTTCGGAATGTCTTGCTTGATTCGTAATAATAAAAACTAAAACGTTGGTTCGGAAAACTTAGTTCATCCGGAATGTTGCTTCATCCGGAATAATTAAAACAAAACCTTGGTTCGGAAAGAAAGCTTCGTTCGGAATAAATACTGAAAAGCTTGATCCGGAATAAATTAACTCATCCGGAATAATTGACAAAAAGCTTCATTCGGAATGTTGGCTTCATCCGGAATAATTAACAAGAATTGCTTCGTTCGGAATAATTAATGTTGGTTCGGAATCTAGGGATTTTTGAAGGCGAAGAACAGGGGATACAACCAAGATACGAATTTGACTAAAATCACCAAGTTTTAACCAAAAGATTAAACCAAACTAACCACTAATCATCTACTAATGATAAACGTCAAACCAAATCAACAAAAACACAAAACCCACTTACTTTTGAAGATCAAACTCAACAAAATAAAAACTTAAGACTTTGAATCAATAAGAAAAGGAAGAACAAGATTAAATGAAAGATTATATTGAAAGATTAAGGTTTAAACAAAATGAAAGATTAAAACTTACAAGGTTCTTGGATTCAAAAGGAAAAATGAAAATCACCAAACTCCCTAATGGAGTTGGTTCCTACGAAATAAAAGGAAGAAACTGGAAAATGAAAAAACTCCTTCTAATGTGTGAAGGGGAGTCCTATTTATAGGAGATGTGGTTGGTTGGTGAGTGGGTTTTCTTCTTTCTTTTTGTCTTCTCGTCTTTTCAGTAAAGTTGACGTTTTCGATTCTGATTCGGGATTTGTCGATGAATAAATTCAACTCGTTTTTTAATTTCTTTGTTTAATAGACTTGAGTTCTTCGACATATGTAAATCTTCCAACTTTGGTCCTTTTCTTCGATAAATCTTCAAATAGGCCCATTGACTTTAAATCTTTTGCATCTCTTGGACTATAGACTTCGTCTTTTCGTCTTTTTCTTCGATAAAACCCGTGCAATCCCATGTTTTCTTCAATATTTATCCGGTTGGCTCTGAAAACACAACAAACACACAAACCACGCATAATTCCAAACAAATGATATTAAATACGCGTTTTGGTCTCGTTTTAGCAAGAAATAAGTGGTAAAAGGATGGGTGTTTTCACACCTATCACTATCAAATTTCTCCATTAGTTTTTTAAACTTACCAAATAAAGGAACTTTTAGATTTAAAAAAACATTAAAAAAAGAATAAATCAAGAGATTATTTCTTATTAAGGAAACAATGTTATAAAAAAATTCCCTACTTTAGTTTCTGCTTTCCTGAAAAAGATTTAATTGCAATGTTAAGATGATAATAAATACATATTTAGTGATTCTTTTATTACATAAATGAAAATATAATTGGCTTGACTCATTGAGAAGTTGATCATTCCGTCACATATTTCATTTGATACATCTTGGTTGAAGAAAGCATCAATGCCGCCACTAATACATGTACATTGATTATTTGGCCATGTATAAACCAAAAAGAATGTTAAAAGAAAATAGAATACACTTCATTGTCAGCAAAGGAACATTTATATCCTGTAAATGATTGTAACGGTCATGTCTTGGTCAACCCGAGTTAACTTGGTTTTATAAAAAAATATTTTTAATATATTTTAATAATTAACAAAAGTTATATATAAAAATAATAAAAACTTTTGTATATATGAAGATATTGTTATTTACCAATCAATATAATATGTAAAAATAAAATTCCATCGCAAATAAGTAAAATTTACATTTATTTAAAAAAACCCCGAAAAATCGAAACCCAATTGGGTCTCGAGAACTGGGTTGATCCGGTCACCAAAACCCAATGGGTCGGTTTCGAAAATATGAAACCTGGGTCAATATGACCAGTTTTTTCGACCGGAACCAGGTCAACCGATTGACCTGGCCGGATCGATCCGGTCTGAAAACATTGGCTAAAAGGCATTTATTCCCATATCGCTCTGTCACAATCCTAAATTACCGAAAATAAAATGTTTTTTTAGTAAAAATGATAAACTAGAACACAAGCATTGTTCAATATGTGGTTTTAAAGTGGAGAAACATCATATTTAAGCAAACTAACACCAGAGGCTTGTTCCTTGCACAGAGTGAGCACATGTAGTGACAGACATAAATTGGTAGGGAAAAAGCAATAAAATATAAGATGGATATGCTTATATGCAGGTTGCACTATAAATTCTTATTTAAGATGTATATAATTATAATGCACTTCAATCTCACCTCCCTGAAAACACGTTTTTTCCAAAATAGCTGTGGAAACTAAAGCACTATCATAGTATTGATGTTGTAAGAGTAAAAAGTGATTCGGTGTTATGAACCGTGTTTATATGTTTGTATGAGTGTCAAACACACAAGTAAGCAGACAAGAACAAACCATCTTAGTGGAAGTCGGTGTCAATGTTGCGATAGTTAAATCCATTTTGATCACAAATACAATGAACACCCGTTGATTATTTTAGGAGATATCACTATATATAGCTCCTCATGATGATCATTGAATACATGACCTGAAATTTGAATGCAAAAGAGGGAGGTGTTAGAATCACAAACCACACAAGTCTTGATTATTGCAGAAAATAATACATCACAAAAAGTGTTATGTGGTTGTTAAGGGAGCTCCATATTATAATTCAGCGACCAACCAAAATTATATAGAATTTTCACAATAGACCATTGTTACGTGGTTATTTAACTTTTACAGATCAACAATGTTTTTATAGGAATTAACCTCAAATTCATTTCACTCAAAAAGCAAGTTAGCTTGCCATGATAAAATTCTCTTTATTTGACACCATCGATACTAATAGTTTACTCATAATATAGGTTCTCCACATATAGCCATATGGGTCACCTTCACTCGCGCCCCAACTTTGGTTTTGTCCCTAAACAACTGATACGTCAATGCAGACGGGTTAACCACATAAGGATCACCCATGCACGCTGCTCATATGGCATTTGCATTGCTTATATGTGTTAATGTGAGTAAGGACTTGCTGCCATCATCAAAATAATATTGCTAGCTGACCAACTCACGAGACTAATAAAAATAGCCCAACCCATTTAGCACCTTTAGATAAATAATAGATTAACTATCAAAGGACTATACATACAATCAAAACTTGGTCCTATTGGGTTTGGTTTCAGATCAGTTTTCTAGCTTCAGTGTCCTGGACCCCTTTATAAGTTTTTGCTCACACATAAGCTCACATAAATTCCAAATAAAAATACCTAATCTGATACAATGATATATACCTCATTGGCAAGATTAACACGTTCCCTTGGACGACTCTCTTTGAAATAGTAGAAAATATGATCTGCATACTTTTTAACAAAAAAATAACCTACCATAATAGACGAATACTCCATCGCTTGACCTGTTAGAAGAATACGGTATAAGATTCATTCCAAAAGCTTAACAAAATTCAGAGATGAATGTGTGTATACAAAAAAAATAATCTTAACGATTGTGTATTATCTAGGAATAGAACAACACTTTGCTGATTTAGTCGATGATCTAGGCCAGAGGTCCAACATGTAATAAATGCATCCTAGAATATTTCAGATATAAGTCTATGAAAAGTATCTAATTAGAAAAGCTAGCAAAATTATCTTGTAAAGGCATAGAAAGCGTAGCACTGTTAGAGATTTTAGAAATAGAGATGAACAAAAGGATCCTTAGCAGGAAAGTGCCTGTTCAGGAACCTAGAGTGGATAACGAATCTGCACCTCAACGTGATTCGGTGCAAGATTCTGAAGACGTTGAAGATGCATTAAAAAGGGTATTATCACCAGAAACTGGTAGCCCGTTGGTGGCAGGTGATTCTGATCAGAGATGGTATTGTCACTAGAACTGATCAAATACCCTCATTACGTATACCTATTCTAAAAATTACACCAGGGATAACTTGTTGATAGAAAGTGAAGTCCTCATCAGTCATGACATTTTTGTACGTTTTTACACCCTCTGGACCGAGCAACACTGAACCCATTTGGACCACATGCTTGTTTAAGGTCTCGTCATTTATGGTGGCTGAATTCGGAGGGAATTCATCCTCTTTCATGGAAAGCGAACCTTTATAACTATGAACTGCTGCCTGTCCTTCAACGACCTGACAGAAACAATAGCATACCAGCCGTCACTAACTCAAGAAACATCTTAGAGCTTACTGAAATTAGATCATTTAAGTTCATTCATGTGTACCAACTTTTATCTCATTGTTATTCATGTGTGCCAGATTTATAGAAGACTGTAGGTCATACTTTTACACGTTAATTTTTTGGATATTGCTATTATCTTATAGACGTTAATTTGACGGAGGTGAACATGAATAAAGAATAAAAAAACACCTCTTTTACTCTTTGCTGAAGAGGCTGCATTGAGACGCGTCACTGAGCCATCCTTCTAGAGGCATGAATTACAACTCATAAAAAATTAAAGCAATCACGCTTTCCAACATTTTACCATCGTCTCTTCCTATGCTATTATGGATGCATATTAAACAGTCCAATGATGCCCCTGAATTTGAAAAAAATTGAACGGTGATCATTAGGTAATTTTTTGGGTGTTTGGATTCGTAGGTCAGCTCATTTTTTTGTGTTCTGGTTTAATGGGTATTCAAATTTTTTTGTGTTCCAGTTCAGCGAGTCTGTAATTTGGGGGATGTTTCGTTTCGGTTAATCTGCATTTTTGTAGTGTTTTGGTTCAGCAGGTCTGCAATTTTTTGGTTGTTTGGTTCAGTGGGCCGTCTTCTGTTTGCCATTGGTGTTTGGCAGCTTCGTTCATATTCTGCAAACAAACACCAAAGACCAATAGCGTCATATACAAAAGACTATTGAAGGTACATAGTTAGTGAATGACAAATAGGCTTACCTTGACAACACGTTGCCAACTACACTTTTTCTTACATTAGGATCACGATTTGGCTTTTTCACATTGGACCCATTAGGGATAAACGACATGCCAAAAATCATCTCACACATCTGTAATAGGTCAAAACTTCAGCTATCTCAAAAAGAAAAAAAAATATTCAAGATTTTCCGAGAGATTGTATGTAGTATGAATAATTGAAATTACCTTCCCCACTTCACACGATCAGAACCAAATCTGAAAACTTCTTGAGTCAGAAGTAGTCAATGAAAACTCTTCATATGAAAATAGGTTTCTTGAAACTGATAAATTTCACGTAAACCTGTCAGATTATAATTTATGTTACGTATATACCAAAGGGTGATTTATACATTTAACATAAAGGATACATCACCAGTACTTACTATATACGGAATAATCAGTTTTTTGTAATATTAGTTACAGGGATAAATGAGAAATAACAAACGATAACCTTCTTTATAGATGAATTAATGTCATCTACAGAAAATAATTTTGTAATAACCATGAAAAAATCACTTCTAAAGCGCAAATCCAAACACCCCCTAAGTATCATCGTTTTCTAACAAGATGATATATGGACCAAAGTTGAGGTTCTAAATGACAAACCAGGCTGATAGAGAATTTTCCAAAAGTTGAAAATGATGAATTCATAAGAAAAAAATGTAAAACAGGTTAAGCGTGTAGAAAAAAATCACTCTTATTCTATTTTAACCCAAAAAAATCTGCAAATAAAATCACTCGAAATTCACCGTGTTCGTGCATATAAATATTATCGGTCTCTCCAATTTCAAGATATTAATGCAATTGTCTGCAGTGGTTATCATATAGCCAAGAGATGCTAAAAAGCTGTAAATACGTTTAGAGGTATTACACCATTCTTACACATTAAAAGGCGACTTCTAACAGTTAGTGATGTTAGTTTATACAGGCAGGCTAGACTCAAGTCATTGGACCTGCTGGTGAGACTAACAAACAAAAGTCAGGGTTAAACTTGACACGATCCAATGCAAGACGTACATCACCAGGACTTACTATATACGCAATAATCGTTGTTTTATAATATTAGTTATAGGATAAATGAGAAATAACAAACGGTAACCTTGTTTATAGATGAATTAATGTCACATACAGAAAATAATTTTGTAATAACCATGAAAAAAGCACTTCTATAGCGCAAATCCAAACACCCCATAAGTATCACCACTTTCTAACAGGATGATATATGGACCAAAGCTGAGTTTCTAAATGACAAACCAGGCTGATAGCGAATTTTTCAAAAGTTGAAAATGATGGATTTATAAGTAAAAAATGTAAAACAAGTTAAGCTGTAGAAGAAAAATCACTCTTATTCGATTTTTACCCAAAAAAGCTGCAAATAAAATCACTCGAATCTCACCGTGTTCGTGCATATAAATATTATCGGTCTCTCCAAGTTCAAGATATTAATGCAATTATCTGCAATGGTTATCATATAGCCAAGAGATGCTAAAAAGATGCAAATAAGTTTAGAGGTATTACACCATTATTACACGGCAAAAGGTGACTTCTAACAGTTAGTGATGTTAGTTTGTACATGCGGGCTTGACTCAACTCATTGGGCCTGCTGGTGAGACTAACAAACAAAAGTCAAGGTTAAACTTGACACGATCCAATGCAAGACTTACTTTGAATGAGCAACGACAATGACCAAGAATTTGATGTATTTGTTACTGTAACAGTCATATAAATTTTGTTCACTCTTGTTATTTTAATTATTTTGTAGGGACATAGATATTTGTATCATACATGGGTATTGTTAGGCTATGCGCCACAGACTGAGCTACGGATCTTCACATACGTACTGCATGTGTCTCTGCCATCCCAGCCGCTGACTTCTTTTTATCCGTAGCCAAAAACCATAAGACCCATGTGCTTCACCATTAGGTTTGGAAAAAGGACCTGTGTGTTTTTTAGTTTGTGTTTGGAGAAATACGTGATTATACAATCCAAAATTCATATACCTTGTGGATCAGTTATTCATATACGAACTTTGCAACATCTTTTTTATCCACGACAGTTGCTAAATTCCGTCATTACAAAACAGAGGATTATTACTTAAACCAAATCATAATCCACGCATTAAGATGCATACAAAATTCATCCCTGGATCAATTCATCCGATGATAAATTTTTTACCCCTTTTCATTACCAAGGACTGGATGGTATGTCAGTTGGTCAATACGTGAATTGTGCATCACGGCCTGATTATTATTACACTTCACGACTGGTGCGTACATAAAAAATGGTCGGGTCATTTGATCATGTACAGATGTAGGAAAAAAGGATTCAAAAAAACGTACCTAGCAGAAATCATGCATAATATATGCAACCACAAGTGTCTTGGCATAGTTCAAACCAAGCTGCAATCCATGACACAGTCAATTCCTTGGGCATATTTACAGTATAAATTGATTCTACATTGGAACCAAATTCACTGTTTCCATTTTCCGTAATTAAATCACCATCCCGTCTATATATAAGTTTTTGTGTTTTTATTTTTTTTAATGTTTTCCTTGTATGTGTGTGTTAGTCTTTTAAGATTTCATATTCTTAGGTAAAAGATCGTTTTGGGAAAATCTGTAGATTTAAGAAGAAAACTAATATAAACCAATAAATCAATAACTATATATGCATATACATGAATGGTAATCAACATAAATATATGGAATGGTAATAAACAGAAATATATATTAGCAAATATATCAGTTTAACTATATATATAAATATCTAAGCATACTGTGTCTCAAACCCATGGTTCTTGGTCAGCGATTGCTCCATTCGACTAACTGCACCAGACCCATAAAATACTTCACCTCTTAAAACTGATCCAGGTGAATAGTGAAGTCCAATATCCATGAACATCTGGGCATATGTGGTGTCACCCTGTCTGTACTATTGCTCGAACCCGGGCTCCGGATACACCATGGTCTTGCTCCTTGTATGTCAAAAGTTCTGAACTACAAGAATACTATATGGTGGCATCAGTAAAAGAATATTACAGTTTTGGGAAAAGTTTCATATGGCATTAAATAGAACAGAAACTCATAAAGCATGATACCAACAAAGCCCAATGTGATGGGAATTCTATGATACCGTAAGAGATAAGCATATGTAAGTATGGTACTGCGATATACAACATAATTAGAAGTGAATTACAAGATAGTTGGATTACCTCATTAGATGTCATGCGTACAAACTGAACCCTGTAACTTTTCAAGAAATAAAGCAATTATGAGGGCACAACCAATTGTGAAACATATAGCAAACCTATGAGGCGCATACACAATGGCCGGTAGAAATACAGTGACCGTAATAAATACCAGGAACACCACAAAAGAAAGAAGTATACTGATGTTCGACTTACTGTAAAAGAGCCTTTATCGGTTCCTTCATCTCTGGCTCATCCTTCTCACATTTAGTATATGAAGTGATACTGTCATTCCAAAAAAATACCCCATCTCCCTTATACTTGGTCGTACAAATATCCTTCCCGTAGATTCTTACATGCCAGAATCCGCAGGGCTAGCTAATAATGTTGTGTGGAATTTTGCTTCTCTTTATCAGATAAAAGTACGAAAAACTATATCAGATAAAAGTACGAAGGATACTGCTGCCAACTAAACTTGTTCAGTTCACACCTGCACCTACGCACCTACACCTACGCAATTTGCTCCCCAGTCTGTTCAGTTTGTCCCTGGAATTGTTGTACCGACTCAGATTACCACTTGCCAATCTACCCAATTCCAATAGAACCAGTGGCAAGGTCTAACCCAACACCAACTTTGGTTCATGATAAGGGACTTTCTGTGAACACTTTGAAGACAGAAGCACATAATAATTATAGTAGCAGGACACTAGCCAGCCATGACGAAAAAGAAAAGTTAAATTTACCTGCCAAGCAAATTATTGGAGCTATGTAATCTGATCAAGAGGATGCTTCTGTTGTACAGAGCAAATAACTTCAGGGTGAGTGATTAAGTCACATGCCTCAACCTAATGAGTCTGTAAAGAAAGTAGAATTAGAAAGTGTTAAAGAGGTAAAAGCTGAACCGCGTGAAGATGCTACTTCTGCTTCTGTGAACGATGATGGTCAGGTTAAAGAAGAAACCGTGCAGGAATCAGATGTTGGGTTATTTTTAAGATATGTAACCTTGTTAAACCCACAGGCCTCACTACCTTTCTGAATCAGATCATACAACGCCTTTGGAGTTTGGATGACGATGTCACAACAATAACAATAATTAAGAGAAGACGACAATTGTAAATGGTCTATACTGACCGCACCGGTTATGGGCACCGTAGAACTTTTGGTTTAAAGAAATCTATACAGGAAAATATTGTTTTGGCTCATCATATATCCTTATGCATGTTAAAACTCGGATCAGGAGGTTTTCAACTCTAGTTTAGGTCATCCCTATACATAGAATGAAAATAAAATAGTAAGAAGCTTAAGAATTTATGAGTTTCTTTAAGTTCCATTGATCTACCTGTCAGATTTGATTGAAAATAATGTAGGTTTTGGTTTGCAGACGTGGCCTCATTATGGGTATGCTATCTGAACTTGTAACTAAACAATAGCCATAACAAAGGGTAGAAATAAAAAAACAAACTGTTAAATCAACCAGTTTCGTGGAGCCCAGATATGCTATCTTTTAATTTATCGCTAAACACTATACCTTTCTAACATTGTCAAATAGCAAGTGATATACCACGTACCATGTACAATATGCATAAATCAACAACATATACATCGACAAACTTTAAAAGAATAAATAATGGTAACCTAATTCTGCACTTGGTTGTGAAGATACTCAGGTTCTTAGTTGTGGTAGAGTTCAAAAGAGCAGGTCGTGCCTACGTTACATTAGCTGCCTTTTGTAGGCTATATGGTGTGGCGGGGTATGGCCACAAATAAGAATTTGCTTACCATAGAAGTTGGAAGTAGTTCGACGTTTCTACTGAAATAAAAAAGCTAATGAAATGTTAGATAGAAAGCATAATCGAAAAATAATTAACATAAAAATATTTGAGATAGCCGAAACTAATAACTTTGAGACATATGGGTTCTGATCCGACCTTGAAAAACAAGTGCTTTTCCTTTAGGATCAGTTGGTGTGAGACTCCGGTTTGGTACAAAGTATTTTGTCACGCGTTGGCAGGATTCTGATACACCGCACGACCCTCAGTATTCAGTAACATTATTGGATGGTCCCTCACCAGACCTTTGCCAGCAGTTGGGTAAGCTTTCCTGCTGTCGATACCGAGTTCCTACATTGGATGATCCTTCAACACACCTAGTGCCTGCAACATCACAAAACAGAGTTAACAAACAGGAGGAAAATCTAAAAATCAACAGTCCAATACAAACATATGACGTATCCTATATTTTAGGACCGGTTTTATTATTTCATGGTTTAAAACATGTTCAATCTGAAGGAAAAGTAATGCCAGTTTCGGTAGTACAGAATGTGGGAACAGATTGCATACTACCCACCTAAAATCCGTATGTGACACACTAAGTACAACCACACAAACCAAAGAACCCAATATGCGAACATAAAAGATAGAAGGTAGTAAGCGATACCAGTTTCTGAGATAGAGTTAGGCTGGTAGGTGTCACTACATCACAGTTAACAACCACCCAATTTGTCATATCTCGCCAAGCTTCGGATAAAGTACAGCAACGTCTGCGTCGAGTTCCAATACGCGAGGACGGGTGACCGCAGCTAATGTGTGTGGCATTGCATTAGTATCCAGTTTCAACGTTCGACGGCTTA
>JANFOE010002197.1:0-238324 GCA_025667525.1 Glebionis coronaria
TTAACGGCTCCTAATCTCTACAAATTTTCCATCATCCACCAATCTTAATCACATCCAATGGCATATGTAGGATTGCATAGCCAAAACTTTTCATAACAACCACCTGATATCGTGGCATTATCATCACGACGTCTTCGCCTTTCCATACTTGGCACCAAATAATTAACCATCCTTCATACTAATAGATGTTACACTCGTCTCTAGGTGAACGTTCCATTATACATGATTACCAACCTTTAAATCCAACCACCTTTGACACTAATTCTTGCTACACTATCCTTTAGACGAGACTTTCTATTACTCACGATATCTAACCTTTTGCTCTCAAGTTAACCCTTCCAACATCAATCTACTAACTTGACAATCTCTTTTTTCTCAAGCCATTCTTCCTTACTACTATTTTCCGCTTGTCTTCTCACAATCCTAAATTTCCATTCCCTGTTCCATCTCATCTTCAGCCTATGAAATAAGCGATCCTCTTTTATTCCCTACATTCCCATCAATGAGGAATACGCCCCTCTCACTGATGACTATGTTTTGTAGAAGATCTCTTCCTAACAAAACACGCTCTCTAACCATCTCCAACCCTCACGCCAATTCTCTCGGCATCTCTCTTAATTATCCCTATAGCATGCCCATACTAACCATTAGTCTATCAATGGTATACCATGCTTACATCTACACGTGATTCCTTTCGCTTCTACACTTGCCATAATCCTCCACAAAGCATTTCATACCTATTAGGCTAACTTCTATGCAAAACCTCTTATTCCATCACATCCGTATACAATCTTCCTGGTTCTTCAATCATCTGGCTTATAATTCTTCTTAGGATATGGAACGAACTAGTCAGTCTATCGACTATCATTCAACCTTCATCGTACTTATTTCTCCACCTCATTATGTATCCCCTTACAGCCATCGTCCTTACACCGCCCTTTCTAAGATGCTCTTATCTATTTAGCCTTTCCTCCATTTGATAGTCTAAGCCACGCAACATAAGTGTTGACGCGTTCTCTACTTTAGACATCTCACTCGTGCAAGTAATCATTTTGCATCCAACCCATCATAACACGTCCTCCATATAGCTCAAATTTGTCTCAGCTTTATTTCCTTTCTTTTATTCCATGTCTCATTAACTATGCTTGCCTTTCTCGGATGGTACGTGGCCTTGCAATTATTGTCACTATTTCATTTCATCCATCTAATAAGTCTGACTTTAAATCAAGATTTGATTACGTGTTGTAGATGTTCATGATCTATATAGATCATTCTCTGCATCTTGTACACCAAATTCCTCTAGCATTCTAGGCAGATCTAACAATCTAGCTCCACTATCTAAGTCTTGTATATTTCTTCCAAACCTTCAATTCATGCAACGTATAAGCACTCTCCTTTCTTCGTCGTCCTCGCACACTACCTAATCCTTGCCCCACGTATCGTCGTGCTTCGTGAATTTCGTTCAATCTTTTCGATAATGCCAAGATCGGCTCCTTATCCAATCCACCTCTTCAACCTCCAAAGCGCTTCCTCATCCTGCTTCACTTCTCCCCTTGTTGGTTCCATTCATGGTTCTAGTTCAAGATAAAAGTTAAACCTACTAAACCTTAGGAAATGTTCGGAAAATTTTACATACCTAACGAATATCATAAGTACCTTTGAAATATCACATCCCCTTTCAACATTCTCTATGACGCGTAACTTGTGCCAATATCCATACTTTATACAAATCTATATTTATCTCCCTTGGCACTCCCAATAGACCTCATGACCACCTTAGTTCATCTACGAACTTCTAACAATTTCCTCCTCACTAAAGACATTAAAACCATTCTCTCATGGCCACCTACTTAATCGTGTTGGTGAAACCAAGTCTCCCAAATGGCTACCTCAACGCTCCCAATCAGTACGAAACCAAAACTACATCCTGAATCCACTAGATACGATCAACGAATCAAAGCCACGGATGACTAACGACATTTCACGTGCACGAGTTAAAACAAATCAAAACCACGAAAACTCAAAAAGAAAACTCAATCCCGAAACATGTATCAAATCAAAATGACCTTTGAAAGCAACAACCAACCCAATAAACACTCAACGGAAAAACCAAAACATATTACAACCCGTGACATATTATTTAAAAAAAACTTGGACAAAACGACTTTTCCTAAAAGAAATATTTTTCTTTACCTCTCCACATCAATGTGACTTAAACAATCTGCAAAAAGCCCTCTATATGATCTAAAGACTCAACTCAAATACTAGATACCCTGAACATCCCAAATCATAAGTTTAAAACTACTATTCAAAACTCAACCTTGAACCCGACACTTGTACAAAGATTTCAACCAAGATACAGTCCTCCCATGAATTTACGTTCTGAATATTGGAAAAGTACGTTCCATATACATAATATTAGCCTTTTGAATCACACAAAAAGCTTTAAAAACGAATAAGTTATGACCAAAACAGTTTTTATACTAATTGTTTTAAAAACTACAGAATTATCTTCGTGATTAACGTAATCCTTTTATTTAAATGAAAAGAAATAAATGTACGTGAAACTATCATGAACTCAGTTTAGTCTTGAATAAATAATTATAAATAGTGTAAATCGGTTGAACTCACTTATATGAGATATTTAAGTAGGAAAATTTTATTTTACCTTATTTTTAAAGAAAGTCTTCTAGAATTTGAAATAAATAAGTGTTGATTACATATTAAAAAAAACTCATGTTACATCTTGTTGCAAACACGACTCCTTACCCTTATTTTACCGAATACAACCAACTATTCAACTCTATAGTAGATTTCCAAGTCTTTTTCAATATAGACTAAGCAAAAGGAATGTAAGACTCAACACGAAAGATTTTATTATCCCAAAAGAAATCCCAAGTTAATTCAATAGACTTAACACCAAAAACACCATTTTAGAACGGACACGTGAAAGAATACACTACAACGGAGGTTGAATATCCAAAAAGAAGCGAGCTAGCAACCTTCCTTAGGATACAATTGATAATTGTAGGGAATCATACATATATAGGCATATAAGGATACATATACTTAAATCCGTCCAATATCTACTATACAAGCATGTATTAACCCTCTTTCATGCAATCATACTTAAGAATCCATTGATGTTGTGTTACGTGTATAACTATGTTGGCCACCATACTTATACCAGTCCCCTTTCACTAATCCACTCCCTCCTATGATGACACTTATAAGAATTAATACTACACATAACAAATCAGTCTACCAACTCAAATAAGCACATAGATCCTACAACTCACATAAGCACATAATCCACAACATAATATAAGGTCCAAAATTATATGTATTAAAATCACATATCCAATGCATGAAACACATAAACTCGTAATCCAGCTGAACCAGCGTAGACAAAATTCAAAGTGTATAAATAACTATGTTGCACCGAAACGGGAACAACACGGGGATACAGGAACGATACGGGAGCGGGAAACGGCAAAAATAAAAAATTAAGATACGTGATCGGCATGGATACGGCATTAAAAATATAAAAAAATATATATTAAAGAAAATTCAAAATAAAATTTATTGATGTAAATTATGAACTTCAAAAAAATTAACAATTAGATAATCAAATTATTCTTTAGTATATTTTATCCGTATATAATTTTATTAAACGTAATACATACATGTAGATTTATTTAAAATTGAAAAACAATTTTTATAACACACAACAAGGTGCACAATTAGCTTTTTTTTAATTGTAAAACAATTTTTATAATTTTTTTTGAAATTTAGGCGTTATAAAATTCCTAAATTACATTTACGTGATTTAACCTAATTTAATACAATTCACATGTTTGAAATATCATATGCGTTAGTATTGAGTTAAAAAAATTATAAATAAGTCACATTATAAATAAGTAAATTAAACTTTTTGTCTTCTAGTCATGCACATTCCCAATTACTCAACCTCCCACCTCCCACTTCCCACTATCTATTGTCCCATTTTCAAAAATATCATTCTTCTTCAATTTTTCTGATGAAATAAACCACCGATGAAGATTTTCGTATTGATGAAACACTTCTTGTTCAAGATCCCAATTAAGAGAAGCCGAAACGTTTCAGATTCGGTCAACAAATGATCCCATGATTTGGGAATCGGTCAAGATACGATCCCCTGCCGATTCACCAGCGCTACCGCTCCCCAGCCGCTCCCAAACGGGTACGCCACCCTTACAGGCGATTCCGTGCATCATAGATAAATAACATGAAAACATAATCAAACGAAATCCAACAATGACTAGTGTATATGACTATGGTTCAACCAACACTACTCAAAACTCGAAAAGAAAATAACATGTAGCTAAGTATGAACCATAGTAGTTCATAACTTAACAAACATCAGAAAAATACATCAATTATTATAAAATGCACACATACTCCTATGACGCCTATATGCAGGGACGACTAGGCAACCTAATTCTCTATAACAATTGTCTCTGATACCATTCTGTCCCACCCCAACATAGCGGAATATGGGGCGCGACATATGGATATCATCACAACAATAGCGTTTCTATAGAGATAACTAAATGAAATAGAAATATCATAACTGGTGACACAATGTCATGAAGATATCTCAAACAATGTAGGCGTCTAGGTAAGTAGGTAACAGGTCTACCTCTTACCAAAGACATACAATTAACACACAACAAACATATAGGTGTCTACAAAGTATAACTTATTCAAAATATAAATAAAGACTAAGAGGAAATGGGGTTCCTCCAAATGCAATCCTAAGCCTCCCTGCTAGCCACTCTTATTTTCACGCTTAACCACATTCTCACCTGAAAGAGACACTAAAACACGTCAACCTGAAAGAGACACTAAAACACGTCAACATAAAGTTGGTGAGAGTCATAGGTGAGAGTCATAGGTCAACATGGCGTGTCTATAGAGATAACTATATGAAATAAGAAATGTCACAAAATGGTGACACAAAAGTCATGACAATATCTCAACAATACAGGAGTCTAGGTAAGTAGGTAACAGTCCTACCGCTTACCCAAGACAAACAATAAACATAAACCAAACAAACATATAGGTGCCAACATGTATCACTTATCGAAAAAAACATAAAGGTAAACTAAGAAGGAACAGGGATCTCCTTCTAAATGCATTCCTACTCGACTCCAATCCTAGCCACATATGTTCTCACGCTTAACCACGTTATCACCTGAAAGAGACACTAAAACACGTCAATATAAAGTTGGCGAGAGTCATAGGTTTAGACTCTAACTCCAAAACAGTTATAAGATGTGAATTATAACCATCCATAAAAGAACATATGGACAATGTTTTGCAATTATGCATTAACAACTACCGTTCAAGATTAACCAAACATCCTAATTCCAAGGCTCCAAGCCTTACCAATCGCCATAATTCCAAGGCTCCAAGCCTTACTAATCGCCATGGTCCCATAGGCGCCCATACACCTATGAACCAATCCCAAGGCCCCACCTTGTCAACATCCCCTTGGTACCAAGTCAAACCACAATATATAAGACGGAACGTGTCCCCCGATCCAAATCATAAACACAATCAAGAATCACATAGCAGTTAATCACATAAGTGTACACACAAGTCCATCACAAACCATAAAAACAGTCACAACATTATTTATACAGTGTCTCTTCCATCCCATCTGGAAGTCAAAACAATTATACTCATAAAAACATGGGACTATGAAACTCACTTGAACAAGCTTCTCCAAGTATTCGCGCTCTAGCACAAATCTAAACACACAAAACGTATACAATCAAGGCATGAACCACATACCAAAATAGCTCATCAATCTATGATGGATATCTAACCTCATTCTACAACTTAACCCCATTTATATGCCATATTCATCTCATCACACCCCTATATAAAGCCCTTAACTTAGTTTAGTTCATAACTCGTCTCGTTAACATTTAACCCAAAACAGTCCCGTTTTTCATACTTCAAACTATGGGTCGAACACCCCCTTAACCAAAATAACATCCAATGTAGAAGAAACCCTATGCCCTTACATGTTTTAGCTAACTATTCTATTTGGTTGTAACCTTAAAGCTACTATTAAGTCCTCTATATATATATATATATATATATATATATATATATATATATATATATATATATATATATATATATATATATATATATATATATATATATATATATATATATATATATATATATATATATATATATATATATATATATATATATATATATATATATATATATAGAGTTGGGTTAATGTAGTTGTGTTACTTAAAATTGTTAAAATAACAAAGAACTCCAATCGTTAGATATGTAAGTTTCATTTGATGATATTAATTAAAGATATCATTTATGATACACACATTTTGCTAATTATTATAGATGGAGGGTAAAATAGGAATTAGATGTTGCATAATTAAAAACCAGCTTTTAAAGCTTTCAAACTTTTTTGTTTCTATACACTTAACAGTCCGGCTATTTGTTTCTTCGAACTTTTAATCTTTTTTGTTTCTATACATTTAATAGTCCGACTATTTGTTTCATCGATTGTATTATACGTATATGTTTGTTTGTTATATACAGTGAATATGTGATACAACTTTATAATCTAATTATCAATTGTATTACAAGTATTGTTTCTCAACTGATACACTCGTACGCATAAGTATCCAAGTGGTACATCCTATATAACCAATAGTCATAATTAGTTATTGACACAAAGTGTAGTATTGTCTCGTTTATAACTTATGTAGTATTGCCTTGTTTATAAGTCATGATCTAATTACAATCAACTATTATACATGTGTATCATCACTGTCATACATGAAAACTTAATTTTACAACAATTAAAATGTTGATACATGATACACAAAGATTGAAATTATACATATAAAAAAATATGATACACCATGGTCAACGACACACGACTGGTACACCATCGGTTCATCCCACTCGTATAACATGACGAACTCGACCCTCTTTAGACACGACTAGTGCACCACCCACTCGTACACCACAAAATCATACATCATAGTAAACTTTACCCTCGTCCCACACGACTTCTACACCACCGAGTCATAAACCCCCTATTCGTACACCACGAACTCGTTCACCATGGTAAACTCGAACTCGAGCCTCGCCACACACGACTTCTAAACCACGGGCCTATACATCAGGAACTCGTACACCATGATGAATTCGCGCTTCTCCAGACACCATTCATATACCACCGACTCTTAAACCATCAAAACTGGATCGCTAGCTACCATAGCTTGTCTTTACTTCCAGCATATATCATATTCAACCAGTATGTATTATCTTGGAAACAAAATTTCTCATCTTCAACCCATAGATACACAACTGATGCAACCCTTTTTACCCCTTGATACACAACTCGACATACACAAATCCCAACACACACAAATTACATAATCAGATGGTGAAGTGTTAAATCGCAAGTACTGCATCATTCCGACTTGAACACGTTCTCACAAAATGCCCGTAAATCTCTCACAACTTTGGTCGCCATGTCTTTGGATATTATAAACGCCATATCTTCGAGAGGGTTTCTAGATTCGTAAAGACGGAGGGAAATACAGGCATGAGGGTTCTATTGGGTTTCAGATATAATCCATATAGGAGTGTAGATTATATATTAAGATACGATAATCTTTTTTCACGGTGCTTCTTTGATGAACACTAACAAACGAATTTTTGAGAAAAAAAGATAAAGTTAGGCTGCAATTATTTATGAGAGAGGGAGAGTGGAATGCTATAAAAACATTATAGTAACAGATATTGACCAAAATGATGATTACCGAAAAAACCCATAACAGTATAAAAAAGATAAATAGTTTTATTTTTGTAATTTTTAATTAAATAAATTTTATCATAAACTGATTAAAAGATCCAGTGGTCCACAATGCTTCTCATTATAACAATTTTAAAGAACTACACTATTTTAACTAAATTCTATATATATATATATATATATATATATATGTATATATATATATATATATATATATATATATATATATATATATATATATATATATATATATATATATATATATATATATATATATATATATATATATATATATATATATATATATATATATATATATATATATATATATATATATATATATATATATATATATATATATATATATATATATATATATATATATACTAGCGTCGTAACCCGCCCAACGGGCGAGGTCGTTTTTTATGTTGTTCCGGAGGGTTTATGATTTGTGTGTTTTTACTTTAATGAATTTGTAATTTAACCATTAAAATATTTTAGTTATACTTTACGCCTATGTAATGTTTATTTCTGCTCAACAGGCGGGTTTTTTTTTCTTAATCCGAATGAACTGTTAACGATGAATTCGTGACCCGATGACTTCATCGGATTACCCGATGATCAAATCATAACCCGATATATTGTTATAGTATGATTCTCAAATTTATATTGATAGATATTTAAAAAATAAAAAAATCTGATGCTTGCAAGTTAGTACTCATCTATTTTAATTTATTACATGTACGTTTGTCATCACTATCATACCAAATTCATATACTAATATAAGTAAGAGATCCTTATCAATACACACTAATAATATAGATATTAAAAATATTATATTTAGATTTACATAAATACTTTTAGTAAAATCAATGTTTTAATTTACGTGGGTTAATACAGCTCAAGTATTTAATATCTATGTATGTTCTTAGGCACACGAGACCATCTATTAAGTGACTACACAAATACTTCGGTGGGTCAATATAGCCAAAGTATTCAATGTCTTGTATGTTTTTAGGCATATGAAACAATCTTTAAATGACCAATACAAGAAAAGATAAAATATAAAAGTTCCATTCTTTTCTTTTCAAAATTTTCCAATTATAAAAAGAAAGTTAGTAAATAAATAAAGGAGTAGAATAAATCGCATTTACTTAAATCATATAAATTGTAGTTGTTGTATTTTTTAGGTAAATACTCGTATTTGTCATATTAACTTAAAAAATTAGCTTAAATACACCGTATGAACCTAAATCATTGTTATTAATGTTATATTTGATGCTTAAAATTCTAAACACTATAGAGTTGTGCAAAATAAAATTCTATAAATACTTTTCGGGTAACTTTCCCACTATAGAGTTGTGCAATACAAAATTCTTAGAGTTATAGGGTTTAAACCCCTTTGACAAGTTTTTAAATTTATGGACCACTGATATGTCAAAAGTTGTGAGAACTATTTTGTTTTTTATCAGTCTCAGTGAATCCTTTTTCTCTCTCACACACATGACTTCTCTCTTTTACTTTCTCATTTTTTAAATATCTTTTTTACCTTCAAGCTCCGGCCACCATTCCGGCCAAAGTCTTAACAACCACCACTTTCGGTTAACACTTCAAACCTACCACACATTTATCTTTAGCCAGAGGAGACGAATAACGACGACATAGGTGGCTTAAAACGAAATCGCTGCTAGTGATGGTGGTTAATTAAGTTGGGTTTCCAGATCTACATTTATAAATTAGATCTGTGAATATATATACTTTGTGTTTCTCAAGATATGAGAGTGGAATATGATGATATTGTGGTCTGAAAGCATTTACAGTGGTGGTCACCGGCAAACAAATAAGATCCATGAATAAGTGGGGTCAGATCTAACATAAAAACCTCGCCGGAAACATTTGTGGTGGTGGACCTGGTGGTCACCTTCTCAACCTGTAGTTGAATAAATAAATCCCCTCACAACTGAATAAGCATTTGATCAGGAAAAAATTAGATCTGAACAAAATTAAGGATATGAAAAAGATAGTAGATCTGGAAAAAAGTTAAAAATATAAAAAAGAAAATGTTTCCGACAATATTTTTAAAAGAAAGAGAAGATGAGTATGTGTGAGAGAGACAGAGGGTATATACAAATATTTTGATGTTACTTAATATCAGGAGAAGCAAAATTTTTAAAGGAAAAATATAAAAGAAACTGAAGTTAACAAACATAAAAAACATAAAAAGTGACTGACAGGTGTTTGAATCCTACATAAGAGGTGTTCCAACCCACAAACCCAATTCTTAAAATACTTTCCGGGTAACTTTCCCACATGCCTCACATATCTATTCTCGGCCTATAAATAATTTTAAATTAATTTTTGGCATGACGTGCCCACACATGCGATAGATGAACATCGTTTTTTTTGCTTCACGTAAAATGAGCAGGAAAAAAAAACAACTAACAATGTCTTATGTTTTTTTAACTTGTTTTCATCTTGGTGTTGAATTTTTAATTACTGATAGTGAGGTAATTGGTTGATTCACTTTATCAAGAATTTTGTCAAGTCACGTAATTTGCTAGATTTTTTCATTGTTTTTATTGTAGTTTTAATAATTTTATGTTTAACACGGAAGAAAATATAAAGCTTTTTAACATGTTATAAATTCAAGTTAAAAATTGGTGACCTCGGTATAGTATCTTTATAGCAAAATGAAGAAAGTGTTTTTCTATTCAGACATTTTATAAAAACAGACAATCTAAAATAATTTAGATTTAGACATTTGAACCAGTTTTTATATTCAGAAGTAATTTTGTAAAAAAAATGTAGCTTGAATAAAGGCCATGTAAAAACTTTATCGTAAATTGTAAAATTACTTCATAAATATACAATTTGACCATAAACGACGAGACCATGATACCCAAGAATTAGTTCTATTACAAATATAATGAATAAATCTTAGAATCTATCTACCTCTATGCTGAACGGGCACTTCTTATAGCTCAAGTCATCACACGGGTCCTGAAATAGTTTATAGCAAATGTAAGTTAGCTCCATGTTCACGCCTATTTCTTTGATTCTCATCCATGTGTTTCAAAAGTAGAGTATACTTTCACTTTGGGACAACACGAAGCTTCCCAATATCAATATTCTAAATGTTTTTATTTCTGTTGTGAAAAAATGTTCTGATATAAATAAGGGAGATGATTTAGCCACTGAAAGAAATTGATTCATCCACAGAAATTATGAGTCAAATTACATATTTACCCGCTAATTTAATAGCATCAACGTAAAATGCATTTAATATTTAAAATATACCCTTAATATTTACATTCATTCCTAACTCTACCTTAGTACAACATAAATTTTACATTTGAATTACCAACTCTACCATATATTGTTACTAAATATAAATTTTACATACACCAAAAAGTTTACATACGTAGTACAACATAAATTTTACATGTGAATTAGTAAAAAAACTACATTAATATTGGGCCATTTAAGGGCAAAGTATAAAATTCGACTCAAAACACATGCATTTGCTTCCTGTTTGAGTGAACTTCAGCCATGTAGTCATTGACTCAAACTTTACATGTCCTTGGCCTTTTTATATACAATATTAATTATGATAGGTATTATTAGTGATGTTAGATTTCCACCAGGATTAATATAGCCATGCATGCCAAAGCCCTAGATGGGATGAAAAGTATTTTCTGTTTGTAGTGTTTTAATTTTAATTACTGTAAATAGTCATTTACAGTTTATATTATTAGCATAGAATTCGCAATGAACCGCCAACTTTATACGGTATACCAACTACGAATGAATTTGTATAACTAATATAGCAATCTCCAAGTCCCACCCTTATCTAACCATCAAGCTCAAGCTCAAGTTCATTATATAGTGTATAGTATTTAAATTTTTAGCGCCTTTATCATTTGTTGCCAGGACTTTTTCCTGCACAAACAAACAACATGTCTTTGAATATGTGAAAATCAAGTCGCAAGGCCCGAAGCTTATTGTAGAACCAACTTGAGTTCGTTCAGCACAAATATAGACCATATATTACAATAATACATACTGCAAAGTGATATATTGATCTTTCTTTGAACCATACACAGATAGATAACATGTATCCCTCTAATTTATCATAATAAAATGTCCATTCACTCTTTAGTACTTTTTTGCTCTAGATTGAATCCAAGTATAAGGGTTGAGCCTGATGTCGTTGAAATCATGTCATTTATCGGTTTCTTTGATGCGAAGACCATCTCGTTTCTATATATATGGAAATAACTCATAAAGTCGTTTGAACCACTACATAAAAGAATTTGATCTGGTTGGAAGATAAGTGTATCCGGTCCGCCAATCTTATTGCATCATTAAGGCTTTAAATATCAGAAATATGTAAACCCTACCAGTTAAGGACGACCCCTCCAACTAAGTTGACTTAGCGTGCGATGCAAGACTCTTTAGTACTCTTAATAATTTACAAAGCAAATAATAGTTAACTGCTATTAAATCACACTTGGTGTTCTTTTTTTAGTTCGGTATATACTTCAATAATAAACAATTTAGATGCAACTTGGCATAGGTAATTTACGAATGTAGAATCGGGAAGGATAGAGACGTAGAGCACTGGCAGTTGTACACCAACAAAGAAAAATAGTGTATAAGTTATTGGGTACTTTGTTACTAAAGATCCAAATTGTAAATGTGAGATAAATAAATTGTAAGGGCACATATGTAATTTTCTTTTTAGTTTCTGTGGATGAAGCAAATTTGTCTATAACTACCCTAGTCCCTATAAATAAACCTCATCAGAAAATTTACGTAACTTGAAGAATCTATATAGAGATCTAACCTGGGAACACTGGTACGCCGTCCCATATAAATTTTGTGCCGTTTAGCAGCAAGCAACGCCAAAAGTTCCTTTTCCATAGTACGTTCCATATGATGGTATTGTTCTAATTTTATTGTTCTGTTGGTATCTATGTTTTGATCCTTCTGATGACATGCTTTTTGTAATGTCAAAACCTCCTTTTGTAACATATCATGCAACATCCCAGAAACAAAATCTTCGGTCTTTGATTTATCGTTCTCATTGGCATGGCCAAGATCTGCTTATTTGCTACTTTCATATACTTCTGATGAGATAATCCCATTCTTTAGTAAATTTCTTGATGAGAATCTACTGAATGATCGATGATCTTGATAAATTTTCAGCTCCTCCAAGAGACTGGCGCGGTGCACGTCCATTGCTCATAGTTCTTTCTGAGCCAATGTATAAAACACCAGTAAGGGATGAGAATTTAAATCTTCGATTGACAACCACGCATCAAAGTCATTGGTAGGTGATGCTGATGTGGCAGACACCTTGACTTCTGCTCCAGCAGGTTTGCTGATCTCTGATTCAGGTGAAGGCACTTCTGTTGGGATTTAATACCTAGTTAACCATGTAACTACGAGTGCGCAGCGGAATGGATCTAGTTTGAGCAATTATGATTAACACGTAATTAATAATAAACAATAAAGGAAACACGAAAACTAACCTTCGTCCAAAAGCAATGAAACTAAAATGAGTGATAAAATATACCACCTCTACGGTTGCTCACACAAACACGTCAAACGAACACGTCCGGATTGCTAGCGGAACTCCACGTATACCCAAACACCAAGTGTCATAGCCCAAAACGGATCAAAAACTAAAACAGCCTAAACTGTAGTTTTGTCCGATATCCAGCACTGTCCAATAAACCAGATCTCAGTGTTGTCTGATATCTGACAACACTGTGCGACAAAAAATGCTTGTTCTGTCCGAGAACGATCAGTAGAGACCCAAAAGCTTCAATAAGCTGTTGCACCTTTAACAGCTTATAAACCTTCGTTTAAGACTTTGTTTTAGCAAACTTAGAATTGATTCTAAGTTACTAAACCACCTTGGATTGAATATAATGCAAGTGTTTGGTTGTGATTTGAGATGTAATTCAAAAACTATAAACCCTAATATTAGGTTTATTGATTTGAATGAAGGAGATGGGAAAACAGAGATTATAGCTGTGTTTTTGTGGTTTTAGTCGTGAGTTATGAGCAGGGGGTGAGGGGTTTATATACCCTTCAAACCCTAGTTGAGATAATGCTTAAACTTGAATTTTAAGCCTTATCCCAAACACTCCTTAACTTATCACAACTCCACTTTACTCATTATCTCTCCTTATCTCAGCATACAAACGAATGTAGACACTTTTATTATCTTTCTAGAACCTTCTTGGCCAGCCAGGGACTTTAGGGACTCAATAGATTCATGTCTTAACCATTCATGTCCAAAACGGGTCAAACGGGTTGATTTTAGAAGCTTTATACGTGAAATGTCAAACGCATTCTTGTGTTCTAGTGTGTGTGCCCCCAATAGGCTCACACACCTCTAGCCACATTTGGCTCATTCCAACGAGCATGAACTAACAGCTCCCACTTGGTCGTTGGAGTTGATTGCACAAATGTAAACGACGGAAACGTCTAGCAACGCTCACACTCGTTATTTAACTAGAGGTGTCTGAGTTATAGTTTCATAGAACATTCTCAGTAGCATGGTCATTTATGTCTTGCTTTTATCATCCTTTGTTATAGATACCGTTAAACCATGGATATGGATCCTAACTCATTCCATATAGTTTAACCATTTAGATTCTCGTTATTGAATTCAATTCAGATATACCAAATGTAACCAAGATTCATCTTGCATTACCATTTGGGTTCGGCCAAACAATTATCTGATTAATTCTAGAGAGGCGCCATGGTATCATTCTGCACATACTAAGTGGAGTAACAAATCCTTTATTGACTACAAGTGTTGTGGATGCTGCTTCACATCACTCCGAAAAATAGCTTTTATAACTACCTTATTCAGCACAGCGTTTTTCCTATAATTACGAAAGTGATATACACACATGCAGAACTTGTTTGCATCTCAAGTCTAAGGATGACTTAACAGACCATTTTCAACATCTTACTCATGACATGGATCCAAAAGTAAATGTTTGAAGTTGGGGAATCCAGTATGCATCCCTTATGAATACATATGAGTTTGGCTTAGAACAATTCTCATTCTCACAGAATATATCCAACACTCACATTTGCCTTATGTAAACAATATTCCCATATTGCTAACCGACAATGGATATTTAGAATGATTAAATCATTCATGGATTAAACATGCAAATATAGAATAACAAATTTTATATGAATGAAATAACAAATACCTCGTATCTTTATTTATCAGAAAATAAAACTGTCTTACAATTCCAAATTATTCAAATACTAATTAACATACAGATTTACATGAGACTACTAGCTGGTATCAAACCAATACCCGAGTCAATTTAGAATGCTTAGGGAATGCTAACGCCTTCGTAAATGGATCAGCTAGATTGTCATCTGTATGAACTTTTGCTATCTTGACATCACCCATCTCAATGGTCTCTCGAAGATAGTGAACTTTTGCGCGGAAATGTCTAGCACCCTTGGTGACTCCGCTTTCATTTGCTATAGTAATGGCTCCAGTATTGTCACAATACACATCAATGGGATCTTTAATTGTGGGCATAATACCAAGCCCAGAAATGAACTTACGAATCCAAACAGCCTCTTTAGCTGCATCAAAAGCAGCTATATACTCAGCTTCTGTAGATGAAGTTGCAAAAATACTTTGCTTTGTGCTCTTCCAGTCAACAGCACCTCCATTTAGAACGAAAACATATCCAGTCTGAGATTTTAGGTCATCAGCATCTGTCAGATATCCAACATCAGTGTAGCAAGAAACCCTGAGCTCTCGTTTTTCGTCACCACCATAAACCAGAAACATATCCTTAGTATTCCGTAAATACTTAAGAATATTTTTAACAACAGTCCAGTGAAGTTCACCAGTACTCTGTTGAAATCGGCTTGTTATGTTCTGAGAGAACGCAACATCAGGATGAGTACATCTCACAGCATATATAATTGATCCTATAGCCGAGGCATAAGGAACATTCTGCATGCGTTGCTTTTCAGCTGGTGAAACAGCACATTGTGACTTACTCAATTTAGGGCTTTCATGCATTGGGATAGTTCCACGCTTGGAATTCTTCATATGAAATCTTTTCAAGATTTTCTCAATGTAAGCACTTTGACATAAACCAATTAACCGTCTAGATCTATCTCGGTAGATCTTGATTCCAAGAATATATGCAGCTTCTCCTAAATCTTTTATAGCAAAACATTTTCCAAGGTAGGATTTTACCCCTTTCAACATTGGAATATTGTTCCCCATGAGCAATATGTCATTAACATATAGAATTAGGAAAGTAGCATTACTCCCACTGGCTTTGTGATATACACATGGCTCATCTTGATTCTGAGTGAAACCGAATTTCTTAATCTCATCATCAAAACCCTTATTCCATTGCCTAGATGCTTGCTTAAGTCCATAAATGGAACGCTTGAGCTTGCATACTCGGTTAGGATATTTAGGATCGACAAAACCCTCAGGTTGCACCATATAGACTTCTTCGGAAAGATGTCCATTGAGGAAGGCGGTTTTGACATCCATTTGCCAAATCTCATAGTCATAGAACGCGGCTATGGCTATAAGAATCCTTATAGCTCTAATGTCTGCTACAGGAGAAAAGGTCTCTTCATAATCAACCCCGTAGGTTTGAGTGAAGCCCTTTGCTACAAGACAAGCTTTAAAGGTGTGTACTTTGCCATCCATGTCAGTCTTTTTCTTGAATAGCCACTTGCTACCAACGGTTCTACAGTTAGGAGGAAGATCAACTAATACCCAGACATCTTTATCTTTCATGGATTACATCTCCACATTCATCGCATTAAGCCATTTTTCGAATTCAGGATCCAATAATGCAGATTTATAGTTAGCGGGTTCTCCAAGATCCCCTAACTCATGCTCCTCAGCATCGACGTATAAACACATTCGATCTGGGGCACGGCATGTCCTAGAGGACTTACGAATGGGATTGATATCACTTTGAGGTTCTTCAATTTCTTGATCATCCTCATCATGATCTAAGCCAGTGTCATCAGAAGGATTTGTATCTTCATCTTGAATAATTTCAAGATCTTCTATACTCCCACTTGCTTCTTGATCTAAGAGATTACTCTCAAAGAACTCAGCATTCCGAGCAACAATAACTTTGTTCTCAGGTGGGTAGTAGAAGGAATATCCCATCGTTTCCTTTGGGTATCCTACAAAGATACACTTAATAGTTCTGGGTTCCAGTTTGTCAGGTTTGGTCATCGTATCACGTTTAACCAAAGCTTCACAACCCCAGACTCTTAAGTAAGACAACTTAGGGGCTTGCCCATGCCATACTTCGTATGGTGTCTTTTCAACCTTCTTAGTTGGAACCATGTTCAGTATGCGTGCAGCAGACTCAAGGGCATAATCCCAAAAGGACCTTGGAAGAGTAGTTTGACTCATCATGGATCGAACCATGTCTAGCAGTGTTCGATTCCTCCTCTCAGACACCCCATTATGTTGAGGTGTGTAGGGAGGAGTTCGATGGGCAATAATCCCATGCTCCTTAAGATGATCCAAAAACTCTTGACTCATATATTCACCTCCACGATTAAATCGTAGTGATTTTATGGTCTTACCGAGTTGATTTTCTACTTCCTTTTGAAACACTTTAAATATCTCAAACACTTCATGTTTATGCTTTAACAGGTAAACATAACCATACCGACTAAAGTCGTCAATAAAAGTGACAAAGTAGTTAGCTCCTTGCCTTGACACGATTCTAAATGGGCCACAAACATCAGTATGTATTAGTCCAAGTAGATCTTTAGCCCTTTCCACTTGATGTGAATAAGGTTTTCTTGCCATCTTCCCAGACATAAAAGAGACACACTTTTCAAATAACTTAATGTCAGTTGAGGTGAAAAGTCCATCATGTTGCAACTTCTCCATGCGTTTCTTGCTTATGTGTCCAAGACGACAATGCCACAAGAGAGTAGAGTCCAAAGTTAATTTGGCTCTTTTATTGCTAACAGCAAACATAGAACTATCATTTGTTTTAGAACAAGACATATCAATTTCATAAATGCCATCCCCTCGGGGAGTAGCAGTAAAATAAACAACGTTATTCCTAGAAACTGAAATTGCATTATTCAAATCAAAACAGTTTACAAAACCATCTTTAAACAAACCAGAAACTAAAATAATCCCTCTAGTGATAGAGGGAGCATAATGACAATTGTTCAAAACAATAACTAATCCACTAGGGAGACATAAATGATAATTTCCAATAGCTTCGACTCCTGCACGTTGACCATTGCCCATGTACAGATTCAAAGCTCCTGGATTCAGCTTCTTACTTCTCCTTAGACCCTGAGTATTATTACAAATGTGAGTACCACAACCAGTGTCATATACCCATGAATTACTCGGAAGGGAATATAGTTCTATAGTGAAAATACCTGAAGTGTTGGCTTTTTGAGACAACCTCTTCTTTTTCTGCAACTCGGCTAAGTGCTCGGGACAGTTCCGTTTCCAATGACCTATCTGACCACATTTGTGACAGGGGTCGTCCTTAGCAGGATTATCCTTTTTGGGTGGTGGAGGATTTCTGTTCTTGGGAGCATAAGATGGTTTGTGCTCAGGAGCATAAGCCAGCTTATTCTTTCCATTACCATAATTCCCCTTCGCAGCCTTAGGCGGTTTTCTACCTTGGTTTTTCTGGACCTTGCCTGCACGCATATTATGAAGTGCAGGTGAAACAAACTTCTTGGGAAGTGTCTGCTCATGTTGTTTAAGCATGGCATGTAGTTCATTCACCGAATTCACAGTCTTCCCCATGCCATGCATGTGGAAGTTTTGAACGAAACTGTCATACTCCTTGGAAAGGCCTATCAAGATCAGGCTTATTCCATAGCTGACAGTCACAGGGTGACCAAGACGCTCCAAGTTCTCAATGTAGCCCTTCATCTTAAGAACATATGAGCCTACATTTTGACCTTCCTCAAGCTTGCACGCGTGAAATTCACGCGCAGTTTGAAGAAGTTCCTGTTCCGCTTGCTGAGAAAACATGGTTTTCAGCTCCTGCAACATGTCATATGCTCCGAGATGGGTTAGATTTCGTTGGATCTCTAAATCCATAGTCATGAGCATAAGGGCAGCAATGTCCTTTGACCCTTTGACCCAAGCAGCATGAGCTGCAAGAGCATCGGGAGGGACTTGGTGACCAGGAGTTGTAACAGGTGCAGCAGGAATTGGATGTTCCAAGTATTGTTCCGTGTCTTCAGCTGATTGGATAATGCGCAACTGGCGGTACCAATCAATGAAGTTAGGCCCAGTGAGTTTGTGTTTCTCGAAGAAACTCCTGAGTACCGAATTGTTTCCGACATTGGTAGTCATCTACAATTAAAAAGTTCAAACAATTTGTATTTTCGATAATTACATTCTTAATAGAATTAACTACCCAATTAATTACTAATTAAGACTAAGATCCATCTTGTACTCCCACTCATTACAAAAGGATTGTCCAATATGTAAACAAGTGGGGCAAGAGGTAAGCGACGAGCGTTAATTGCATAACATGCAACTCTTAGACTTTATGAGACCGTTCAAGACACTAGTAAAACGGTAGTAATATCATGAGCATGTTTAGTCTCATCTTATGCCTCCGGTCCAGGGTCTGACCGTGCATACTCGAGTTAAGTTAACCAAGCAAGAACATGCAAATGTCACACAGGGTCTGACCGTCGTGAAAAATTTGCCATGGGTTTGACAAGGCCCTTAGGACTGTCCAGAGAAGCCAAATCAAATGCACGTGTTCTTAGTTGGCTGGCATACACTTAAATTTCACATAGGGTATAGCACATAAATGTGGTAAAACATGTGTACAAAGAAGCATGTAAACAACTTTGTAGCATGAATTTTAAAAACTTTTAGTAATGACACTGTAGTGATCTACAATGGTTCACGGTAGCTCCAATCAAACTCGCAAGCAAGCGCAGGACCAGACCAGCGCAAGGCAATAATCGGATATCCTTTAGGTGTGACTGTGCGCACCGGCTTATACCCGCCTTATAGTTTGTTCTAGTGGGTGAGCCGTACATCCCATGAGTCCATAGCGTCCAGTTTTTATTTTCATGAAAGCTTGTTTCAATAGTGTTTAGGTCCTTTTATTTTATAAAACACTTTTTCACGTAACACATAACCAGTCACAATGAGCATGTATTTATGCGTGTAAAATATTGACCAATTTTAATGTCATGTTTCTCTATAAGTATTTATCCATATTGCATGTAATTTAGGTGTTTTGAAAAACATGTAACAATAATGCAATTAGGAAAACAAATACAACAAACATAAGACATTAAATAAACATATAAATCCGAGACCCCGAAGAGTCTTCCCCAAACGAAGAACCATAAGACTCTCATTAGGTTTTCATCAAGTACCTAAATCGTCCCATGCATCACATTACGTGATTGTAGTGAGTCTTATAGCCGGATAACACATAAAATAATCATGGCAAAAAAATTAACTATTAATTTTTATTTTATTTTATTTTATGTATTCTAATTAACCCTTTAATTTTAATTATATGTTTCTAATTAACAATTAATTTTAATAATTACTTGTTCTTTTTTATAAATAATGACAAGTACACAATTTAATTGTCAAATAAAAATAAAACAAATAACTAAATTTAGGTTTCATGCATGCGGTTTCGCGTGTTTATTTAAAACGTGTAACCCATAACCACCAAACGAGCATGACTCGTGATGCCACTGTTGGGATTTAATACCTAGTTAACCATGTAACTACGAGTGCGCAACGGAATGGATCTAGTTTGAGCAATTATGATTAACACGTAATTAATAATAAACAATAAAGGAAATGCAAAAACTAACCTTCGTCCAAAAGCAATGAAACTAAAACGAGTGATAAAATATACCACCTATACGGTTGCTCACACAAACACGTCAAACGAACACGTCCGGATTGCTAGCCGAACTCCACGTATACCCAAACACCAAGTGTCGTAGCCCAAAACGGATCAAAAACTAAAACAGCCTAAACTGTAGTTTTGTCCGATATCCAGCACTGTCCAATAAACCAGATCTCAGTGTTGTCCGCTATCTGACAACATTGTGCGACAGAAAATGCTTGTTCTGTCCGAGAACGATCAGTAGAGACCCAAAAGCTTCAATAAGCTGTTGCACCTTTAACAGCTTATAAACCTTCGTTTAAGACTTTGTTTTAGCAAACTTAGAATTGATTATAAGTTACTAAACCACCTTGGATTGAATATAATGCAAGTGTTTGGTTGTGATTTGAGATGTAATTCAAAAACTATAAACCCTAATATTAGGTTTATTGATTTGAATGAAGGAGATGGGAAAACAGAGATTATAGCTATGTTTTTGTGGTTTTAGTCGTGAGTTATGAGCAGGGGGTGAGGGGTTTATATACCCTTCAAACCCTAGTTGAGATAATGCTTAAACTTGAATTTTAAGCCTTATCCCAAACACTCCTTAACTTATCACAACTCCACTTTACTCATTATCTCTCCTTATCTCAGCATACAAACGAATGTAGACACTTTTATTATCTTTCTAGAACCTTCTTGGCCAGCCAGGGACTTTAGGAACTCAATAGATTCATGTCTTAACCATTCATGTCCAAAACGGGTCAAACGGGTTGATTTTAGAAGCTTTATACGTGAAATGTCAAACGCATTCTTGTGTTCTAGTGTGTGTGCCCCCAATAGGCTCACACACCTCTAGCCACAATTGGCTCATTCCAACGAGCATGAACTAACAACTTCTGAGTTCTGGAGTAGATTCTGAAGGGTGATCATCAGCTATCAAAGCATTATTCGAAACCGTCATCACTATTAAAGAATCTTCTAATAGAGATGCATCAACATGTTTTATGCTGATAGCATCAATATCTTTAGATGAAACATAGTTAACCTCCTTAGTCGTAATGTCTTTTCCAACAGCAGCTAGAAGAATAACAAACATAAGAAACTGACAAGCAAACTTAAAATGCAAACTACATGTCTACATCAACCTGGGCTAAAAAGATGACATGTATAAGGTAACTTAATAGAATGCAGAATAAACAAAAAGTATTGAACAACACATCGTTAACATAATGAGTCTAATGCGTTGTATATAAAAATAGACCAAGTCTCTATGGCGGCATGTATTTATTAAGCCATAAAAGAATTCAGTGGTTAACATCAAAGGACCTACAATGTGAAGGACTTCAGACGAAACAATGCAATATAAACCTAAGCAGCACTTGACATTATATTATGTTTCTATGACAGCAAATGTAGTTGCTGCCATCCTGTTAGGCCAACGACAACCTTGTTATCTACATGTATTTTTACACCAGGAAAGATAAGTATACCGTATATAAAAAAAAGAACCAAAAAATTAGAGTATGACATTGCTCGTAAAATTCCAGCAGTTGGTTACTGATTTCCTGTCGATTTCTGCAAAGAATATTTTAATTCAGAATAGTACTGAAATGAAAATAATATATAATGAAAAGTAAGGTAAATAAATGGACCTTTGAACTGCCTTTGGGTGATCAGGAAGGTGCTAGCATTCAGATTACCTCATGCGGTTCTTACACTGGTTTTCTGTCTCTCTACAAGTATGGCATTTTCCTCCTTATGCAACAGGGATATACTTCAACCCTGTGGAGGAGGTGGTGACGGCATAGACATCCGCATCATTGGTGGGTGACTATGACCACCAGCCATTTGTTGTGGCCATCTTGTCCAAACCTTCCTCCCGTTAAGAGGGTCACAACTGTTGTCGTCACCAAACCCGAACGTGATCCCTTCCATTAAAACTTGCTGAATCATACTGCAAAGACTATAATCACAGATGCCTATTACAAGCCATACAAAGCCTAACATATTCCATATGCCTGTTTTTAAATCCACACGGTTTTCACTCGTAGATGGTAATTAACCGGTGTTCCTCATCCCAGCTGTAATGCCATTGATGGTAATAAGCAATGCGTCTCAGTTTATGATTATTGGGATCACTTCTTAACCTCTTCAAAATCTCAACCTGTAGCATGTTAAGAGGATTAAGATATGGAAGACGAATCTCAATCAACTTCCTCAGAATCTGGTTATTCTCATATAGTTTCTCCTGTCCTGTTACCACCAACACATATTTCTCAGTTGACAAAACCTCTTTTCTTAGATCATCCACCAAGACCCCTTCTACTTTTAGCAACCAGAACCTCATCAGAATGTTTAACAATTGACATATCAGCTTTTCCCAAAACCATTTCTATAAGGACTACTATAGATTGAAAGAAACGCCATTCTCCATAAGCTGCTTTTAGTTCTTCAGTATGTCCTTTTTCATAAAAACCTTTTAAGCCAGCTCCAACTCCAAGCCAAACAGGAAGAACAAATCATGTTTGTGTCCATGCAAATATCCATGGGATGGCTCGCAGATCACAAATTACCACTGAAGGTTTTCTTCTTGTGGGACGGCTACCGATGTTTAGGTGTCCAAGCTCGACTTCTGCAGTAGTTTCTTGAAAGTAAGTAACAAACTATGGGTTATCATATACAGTGCTTCAATAACTTTGGCAACTCAGATTCGAGATTTCATCCATGAGATGCTGCCGGTTTTCATCTCTAGGTGGTTTTGAGGGACGAAGGGTGGCGAGAAGCACTGCAGTTGTGTAGATCTCACAATGGCGGACTTCAACATAGTATTCTGCAAAGGGAAAAGGTCCACACATATGTTTGCCACCTGTTATTATAAGAAATAGATTTTAACTTATATTATATTTTGATAATGTATTCAGTATACATAAATAGGACGAAACAAATCTGCAATTTTTCCACTATGGTTGCAACCGTAACCGTGGTCAAATTATTACGCCAAGATACCGGCAATCTTGGCTACAACTGTTTTAGGACACATTTTCTAAGTTGGTTGAGTAAGATATGATTTTAGATTCCGAATGCTTTTAGATTCTGAATGCTCATATTTTAGTTCTTTCAAAGCATGCACCTTTTTTTGTACAAAGAAACAATATAATAAAATGGTCGGTAAAAAATATAGGGTACTCACAGCATTCCTGCAATGGCGGTGCTGATGTGGCTCATTCTTAGCAAGCAGACACCAATATTCTCCACACAAGTTTAACGATATTACTGAAATATTGTTATTAGGCTACCACAAGTCACGCGACATGGTGCTTTGTAGTATGCATTACATAGAGACACCAACATCACTGTATTATCCACAACCTGTAGAAAAAGAAAAAAATGAATACTTTAAGTTGAACTATGGTGGTGTTTGTTTAAGCTTATCTCATAAGTCTTGATCCCACTCAAATATCTAATTTAAATCAAAGAGAAAAATATACTTGAGACGATTTAATCTCTTTGTAGAAAAGTATTTAGGCGCTTGCAGAATGATTCACATAGCAGCCAAGACTGTATAAATAGATACATCATGAGCAAGGTGAATCCTTTCCTTTAGGAGGATTAGCCTGAAACAGTTGTACATAATTAGAACTGAGAAACGGAAAAAAATCAATTCAAAAAGAACCATCTGTTACCTCCAGATCAACAACATAGGCGACCAATCTCCCATATGTGCACAAACTCTTTTTTCCCAACACTCACTACTTCAACTTCTTACCGGATCATACAAACTGAAAAACTCCAAGTAGTCTAATGGTAGATCCACATGACCAAAATTGTCAACCGGACCACGGGCTTGAAAATCAGAAGATATGTCGATGATAAGTGAAAAAACATTTTATGTACCATCTCCTTATTTTTTTTTCATATTTTAGTTTTTAAGAAATGATATTGTTTGTGGCCATTAAATCAATGAATGACCATTTATAACTAACCATCTGTGCATCATAAAGTTTGATTTATTTTACCTGATAATTTGTTCCTGAAGATTCATAATCACCTAATAACACTCAAAACACACATCCAAATACCCCTTTAGAAGAATTACTATTTTTTCCTATGTTTTAATGCAGGGAGCAAGTAGTGAGGTTTGCAAAGTTCTTCGCAGGAAGTTTTGCGTGGGCCTTTTTTCAATGGTTCTACTCGGGTTCAGGAGCATGTGCATTCACTTACTTCGGGGAGGTTATCAGGTATATGACAAGTCACTTAGTCGGTCAGAACTGATCATCCATAAATAAAAATAAGTCAGCTGAGTCGTGTTGGGTCTGGTTGACCCATGTTCTTTTTACATTTTTATATTAAATCAACAACAAAACGTTCTAAAAGAAAAAAAATGCTAATTACCTTTATCTCTGAATTGATAATCCTCCCATCTAAGTTTCATGACATTTTTCTCTGCATGCAGGCATTGCTGATATTGATGCCAGATTTCCAGGTCGTGTACTACTACCATCATCTATGTTGTCTAAGCATAAGGGGTTGGTGTACTTCCCCATGTCGATCTCCACTGTGCGGTTGTCCAAAAGAAGGAATTTGTTTTCTTTCCCCAAATGGATTCGTGTGTATGTTACTCATTAGACGGAAGTATGAAAAAAAATATATCGAGAGGGAAGTAAGTTCAAGTACTTACCCCTGTCAAAAAATACTTGAGAATGATCTGGGTTCCAGGTGACGAGAAACAATGATATGAGCTCATGCAGATTGACAAAACAGGAGAAAATACCAAATCAGCAAGTCAGACGGAAGTTTAAGACACAACACATACTAGTTTTAGTAAGAATGATACTAATAGTAGGTGAAAACCTGTTGCAGATTTTTTTAGTTTGGCAGAACTTGCTTCCCTTTTCTTGATACTATTGACTCTTTCCTCCCCACAGTCATTTTTTGCTACAATCAGAATAATTTACTCAGCCTTCTGTTAAACCAACGTTTATCGGCCTTGTCCTGAGGAGTTAACAGTGAGCTGAATACATATTTAACAATTGGCATTAATTTCACAAGAAATGTACATATAGTTGCACGTGATTCCTTTCTCAAAACCATGTCCATCTGTCGTGTGAGTGATAGGCTTTGTTACCTCATCATGTATGCAGACTCGATTGAAAACTCGCGAAAGCTTTCTTGGTAACAAGTTAATAGACAAACATTACCACATGCCCATAAAAATTCATTATAACTTATAGTCTAATAGCTAACCACTGAAAACGATGTGCAAAATTAAATATATTTGGATGATTCCTTTAGGAAGATAAGTGTTAAGCTGCATCATCCATAAGTAGAAGCTCTAGCGGTTCTCCCACTACTAAGCACATTAGCTGCAGCACATACACCGCTGACATGTTGGTATCAAATACTCCAAATATGAATTCATATATGAACAAAAACCTTGAAATCATACCCAACAATTACCATTTTTAATTAATAACGAACAATAAATATTAACCTAAACACAATAAGAAATTTAAAGATCCATTTATAATGGATGAATGGATATACGTTGACTAATAGCATGCATCCCCAACTTCAGGTAGAATGTTGAAGCACCTATATTTGCATTTGATGGTGCAACTTCAGAACGAATGGAAGTGTTAAGAGTTCTTTGAATTAATCTCAGGCCAGGTAATCACAACATGTCAGGTTTCCCCGCCAATACTTCGAATGTTGGTAGACGGAACTCGTCTCCAATGGAACCATCTTTATTGACAAATGTATGCCGAATCCGGATAATCTGCTTATAACCCATTCCGGATGTTCTTTCATTTCAGAATCAGGTTTGGAATAACCGTATTTCCCTTAAGCAGCTTCGTTGGTCTGATTGTTGTTTCAGGCATTCAATAGTACTAATAGTACTCCTAACTGTACATGGTGGAAAATCCGATACATTTCATTATAAATAGTCGATTTTGATTGTCTCTTATTTTAAATGTGTCACATGGATGAAATTAAAAAAGTTGGGTTATAGGGGAATCAATCGAAAATGGTATGTTGATTGTTGCAGTAAATTTCAAGCCTATCTGTGCTTCTGTTCTATTGATTTTTTCAGTAAAAAAGGGCGAGTGCGTAAATATATCTTCATTTTTCAGTGAATCGAAAAGGAACTCTAAAATAGAACTCATAACATATCAAATAAGCCAAAACACGTTGTGTTAGAACCAAGCAACTATTATATACACAACAACACAAAAAATAAACACTTACAACCTGAAGATCTTTTAACTGTTTAAATAAGGGAAAATTGCCGTCTTGTGTTTCTTGAAGCTAAGAAAGAGGATGAACCCCAATTAGCTCGCACGATATCACTTTCTGCTCCAGTCCATGTTCTTTGGTATCCAACATCAGGAGTAGTAGCGAAAAAATTAATCATGGACAACCTATATGGAACAAGGATAATAAATTAAAAAATTCTATTAATACTCACCTACAGTATAACATAAAAAACAATAATCACCTATAAGATAAAAAATTTCAATAAGCACAAACCCTAGAAAACTGATAAATTACTAACATGTGCATTGATTTTTGTTAATCTATGGTAATTAGTTTTTGATGATATCCTTTCCACGTACTTTGAGATCTATCCCGATGAGCCGTCTATCGAATCGTTGCAATTGATGTTCGATCTCAAAGAGAAGGAAGAGATCTTGAGAAAGTGGGGTTTTATGATCTGATCAAGAATCAAACATAAAGAAATTTCAATAAGCACAAACCCTAGAAAACTAACAAATTAGTGACCTGTGCTTCGAGTATTGCAATTGATGTTAGATCTCGAAGATAAGGAAGAGATCTTGGTTTTTATGTTTTAAATCCAGATGAATAAGACGATTCATATTGGATTGAATAAAGATTGACTGATGAAGAAAATGGTTATGGAGGTTGTGTGTTTTTTGACAGGTCGCATGTGGTATAAAATATGAAAAAAGATAGAGTTAATAACAGTATATATAGCTACGATATGAAAACGCGCTTTTTAAAAAATTACGTTTTCAGAAAAACGTTTTTTGGTCAAAAGTGACGAATTTTAGGAAAGTTTTGAGATTTTTTAGGAAAATCTCAAATTCTATTGGTTTAAAGATGTTACTGGGATATGACTGAATTAAAAAGTATGATTTCAAATCATAATTATACCTATATATAATATAGATATATATATATATATATATATATATATATATATATATATATATATATATATATATATATATATATATATATATATATATATATATATATATATATATATATATATATATATATATATACTTTTACCTATCTAGAATTGACTTATTTTGAACATATGAAAAGTTTGTTATCACCATATGGTCTTAACCCATTCCAAATTCTTATCCCCAATTCATATCCTTCCTGTAATATATAAACTAACTCCCAAGTTTGTTTGAAGGTCCAACTATAATCCTAAGTACCCAAACAACTCAAAACATAAAATGAAAACAGGCTGATCAAAAAACTGTTTGGACACCCGACTGATGTAACCTGTTTTTGACCCGCTTCCTATCTCTATTTTAGTTCTCGTTTCTTGCATTCAAAAGGCAACTCAAATACCTTTACAGGCATACTTGGATCGCATCATGAAAGTATGTAGAACTCTAGATATGATCAAAACAAGTGACCAAAAATTCTGCCTAGTTTTTAAAAACAAATTTAACACAATTAACCTAATTAATTACCATCACCATATATATTTATTAACCCTAATTATTCTAATCATGTTCATATCATTAAATTACAGATTTAATAATTAACCAAACCTTAGATCTATCATGTATTGATCGTAAAAGAATTAAAAACAATTTAATTAAAAAGGGTATTGAAGATTTTACCTTAGAATTTTTGAAAAAAGAAAAATTAATGAAGAACCTTAAAACCACCATTGATGCCGACTTGAAGGTAATCTCCAGGGGTTTTATGAAGTGTTTTGGTTAATAAAAAGTCTTTATATAGTTTCCTAACAAGTCCTTGGCCCATTACCAAAGCCCGGTTCCCCTTTTTTCCTTTTTTCCCTTTTCTTTTTCTTTCTTGCGTCCCAAATCCGACTACTATATATAGTTTTATATATTTTTTTTCTTTTTATTACTTATTAATGTATTATTAATAATACCTTAATTTACCTTAATTTATTTCAGATCCTAAAGCCTCTGAAACCTCAAAACCGTAAAACTAGTCAGTTTTACGCGTATACCGTAAAAGACGTAAAAATATACAGTTTTATAAAAACTCTAGAAATATGAATAAAACTAAATAATTAAGTCCTAAATGACTTAAAACCATCCCGAAAAATATTCCCGTGACTATTTACCTTATCCAAGACCTCAAAATGCTAAATCCTAAAAATACGATTTACTATAATACATATACGTACACATAGAATATTAAAATAACGCCATCTCATTTCATAGTCACTACCTTGTGAAATCATTAACATGAACACATCACACATCGTCTCACTCATAAGGTACCCCGTACCTGAAGACGATATCCAAACCACACTCTATACACGCCAATTAACACATAAACACGTAAAGGCACATAATTTGCACAAAATAAAAACTAAGTGATGAACCTCAAAACCGCGGTTGTCACAGCACGGCTTTTCATCCTCAAACAGACGGGAAGTCGGAGCGAATGATTCAGACATTGGAAGACATGTTGAGGTCATGTGCGTTGGAATGGACGGGTGATTGGGACGATTATATTTGTTTGGTGGAGTTTGCATACAACAACAGTTGGCACGCAAGTATCAAGTGTGCTCCTTTCGAGATGTTGTATGGCAGAAAGTGTCGCGCCCCAATCTGTTGGGATCAGGTTGGTGAGCGAACACTTGAAGGACCAGAAATGATAGAGTTGACTAATGATAAGGTCGTAGTAGCGAAGCAGAAACTACAAGAAGCACGGTCACGTCAGAAGATCTACGCAGACAAGCATCGTAGGGACTTACATTTTAACGTAGGAGATCACGTTTTGCTTAAGGTTTCGCCGGCACGTGGTGTTAGACGTTTTGGAATCAAAGGGAAGCTCAGTCCTCGGTTCATTGGACCGTTTGATGTCATTGAACGAGTCGGTGAAGTATCTTACCGTTTAGCGTTACCTCCGCAGCTTTCTCATGTTCACGATGTTTTCCATGTGTCCTTACTCAGAGGGTAAAAGTATCATCCCCTTCACATGGTTCAGTATCCACTGGAACAGATTCGTGAAGATCTCACTTTCATAGAAGAACCCGAACGAGTTCTTGACAGACAAGAACGAGTCATGAGAAGGAAGACGATTCCATTCGTCAAAATCCTTTGGAGGGATTATACCGAGCGGGAAGCCACTTGGGAAACAGAGGAGTCTATCTGGGCTTCTTACCCTCATTTCATATTTTGAATTCGGGTATGTTCTTCTTTTCCAGTTTACTTTATCTATAATTTGGGGACGAATTATTCTTTTTAGGGGGGAAGAGTTGTAAAACCCGCATGCTTTTACCATGAATAGTACCCTTATGATCGTACGTACATGATTAGAACTTTCCTTTTATAGCACGTTTATGTTTCACGAACAAGATTTACAAGTATTACGTACGTGTTATAACACGATAAGTATTTAATACGTATTAAGACACGATAATTATTTCAATAATAATTATAATCACGAACATGCGAACAAGAACCATGAACGTTAATAATCACGAGCTTAGTATTACGTATTTAAGTATATTTATTACGATCATGAAAAAATATAATAAGACACGAACGATAACTATTTAAATCACGTAAAACACGAACACAAGAATAAGTATAATATTAGACACGAAAAAACATTGGGTTACCCCATGTGGGCCCCTTAACCGCGGCTAGACACAAGGACAAGGACCAAGCCCATTTTATTTTACTAAACAAGAATTAAGGGAAAGATTATTTTCATAATAACAAAATATCAAAAAAGATCAAAACCCTAAAAATCTTTCTCTTCTCTTGTTCTTTGGCCACCGGGTATAAACACACACCAAGGGTGTGTGATGAGACTGCTTTTATACATAGTCTCATCATCCAAATAGGGCTTAAAATGCATTAAATATCATCAAAATACCCATATATATGCTTGTAGAAACTAGAAGGGGGGGGGGGGGTTGAATAGTTTCTTAAAATTTACTTGTTAAAATATGGTTTCCAAAAATCCTTTTTCAAAAAAAAAAACTTAGGCTTGAGGAAATATGTGAAATCTTCTTATGCACAAATATGAACAATGATAGTGTAGCTAAACTAATGCTAACAAAAATATATCCACAAAGAATAAAGAATGATAGTGTAGCTAATCTAATATTAACACATGTATATGCAAAAAGTAATAAGGAATGTAAAGAGTTAAGGGTAAAGAAAGATCAAACCGAACACCAAGGATTTATAGTGGTTCGGCAACGAAGCTTACTCCTCGTTCCTACTCCACTCCTCGAGTACTCCTTACTCGAGAGTTCACTACACAACAAGCTCCTTATGGTGGAGAAAACCGTACACGTCGCTTAACCAATTTCCGACTCTAAGCTAAAAGTCGAGCCCTAATCGTATCTAGGACCAATCTACACAACTATACTTAGTACATACACAACTTCCAAATAGACACAACTACTTGGATCTTCACAACTATGACACAACTACAAGTATATAAAAATTGATCTTCAATGGATCTTTGGTGGTGGACTCAACACTTCACTAGGATAGTGTTCTTCTCTTTGCACTTGGAGAGGAAGAGATGGAAGAACAAGATTCACTTCTTAAACAAGTAATAATCAAACAAATGATCAAAGATTTAAGTGATTAAAGAAGGGGTTTGAATCTGGAAATGAATGTGCAAAAGAGGTGAGGTGAAAAGCTGAGAATGGCCAACTATTTAAAGGACAAAGGAGCCAACGGCTAGTTCTGCTCGCGGTACCTTATCACAGCCCGCGGTACCTTATCGATAAGGTACCGCCTAGGCGCTAAGGTACCGCCGGACTAGACTCCGCTCCTTTTTGCCCTTTAGTGGTGGAGGTCTTATGTGGGTATAAAAATATCCTGAAAGGATATTCTTAACAGAATAAGAATATGCCATTTTCAAATTTCAAATAATTAATTTAATAAAACATTTTCTTAAAAATAATGTTTAATAAAAAACTTGTCACATTTAATAAAAAGTGAGTTTTAAGAAAAGATTAAATCACTTGATCACTTGATTAAGGTTAGTACTTGTTTATCCATACCTTAAGTGAAAACGGGTAAAATGAAAAGTACTTGAACTCAAGAATTCGTTTTTCGTTGTTTTCGTAAATGCTTGTTTTTACATATTGTCGTAATCAAAACTAAGCGAGACCGAAAAATGCAAGTAACGTTTTTAGTCATTATTGCATTAACAATCTCCCCCTTTTTGATTCCGACAATACATAAACTCAATCACACAAAAACAAGATTTTCGAAGACGAGTTTATTCATTTCTCCCCCTTTGTCGAAGCAAAAAGGTTGCGTAATCCGGTGTTGTAGAAACGGACTTTGCAAAGACTCCCCCTTGGTGCTTACTCCCCCTAGCTTGGGGCACCGAGGAATCGAGATATGGTGACAAGCTACATAGAAGGGTTAGTTGAACAAAAGAAACAACCAACAATATATAGCAATAGGTCACATAAAAAAAATTAAAAGTAAAGAAAACACAAAGACAAAGATCCAAGATAGGTTACTAAAAGAAAATCATACAAAGAAGTATGGAAAAAGAAACAAGCCAAAAGCATAAATCTAATCCTAGTTGTTCTAGAATTCTAAGATTTGCTTTAATTTGGTGTCTTGAGGATAAGCAATCAATGCTTATATGAAAGACAAGGTAATAGCGGAGGGTGGTGGTGGTGGCTTGTTGGAGATCTCATAATCATAGTGAAGAGGAGGCTTTATTAAGAGACTCTTGATGTAGCTCAACTCCTCATAGATGTGTGCCATAGCAAGATGTTGATATTGACAACAATGACAATATGTTCCATGGTGCATGACATTATCATGAGAAGGAGGAAGAACACTAAAGGGTGGTGGTGGAAGAAAAGAGGTTCCACAATCAACATTCTTGGTAGGAGAAATGTGATTAAGAGTGTTCTTGGGTGGGTTTGGATTGAAAGAAATTGGAGAAAATGGAGGAGATTCAAGGCTTTCATTGGGAGAATAAGACATTTTGGATGTGAAGTAATGCAAAATGCTTATGGTTTAAATAAGGAAGGCTTAGGGTATTTTTGGGGTGGTCAAAGGGTTTGAAACAAAGATTCTCAAAAATGTTGGAGTAAATCTAGAGTTTCAGACAAAAACTCGAAAAAGGAAGGCCACTGTAGGCGGTTCCTTATCTAGGGTGGCGGTACCTTATCAATAAGGTACCGCGGTTCACATAAGGAACCGCCTGCAGAAGCAGGGTTTGGTGTTTGGAGGAAGATTTTTCAGCAAATCTTATTTTTCTAGTCTAACTTATCATAGGAATATGCTTAAAAGCAAAGATAGACAAAGAAAACATATGCAACTTACCAAATAGAGATTTGACCAAAATACATGGATTAAAAAAACATCAATGTAGGAGGTGTGTAAGACAAGACCTTAAGTCATGACACAATGATCCTCCATGATTCAATCTTGTTCTTGCTATGTTTGAGAGAATCATACATATGAATTATGTAAGCTCTAGATTGATAGCGAGAATCTATGAAAAATCGTTTTTAGATTGAATTAACAATGTCAAACGAATTTCTTAACCATTTTCGAACGAAACTTTGAGAGTTTTGAAAAAGAGAGAAGAAGATTTTTCAAAAGGAGTTTAAAAGACTCAAGGACTCAAAGTGGTAATAGAAAACACACAAGAAGAAAGGAAATTTAAGGAAGATGTTCCATTAATCCTAGACCTAGACGCAAGTAATTAAAAGGTTCCCTCTTAAGTGGCTTAGTGAAGATATCGGCTAAGTTGTCCTCGGAGGGCACCTTTTCAATAGTAATATTCCCCTTTTGAACATTACCCTAAGGAAATGGTGTCTAATTTCTATGTGTTTGGTTCGCGAATGTTGCACGGGATTCTTGCGAAGGTCTATAGCGCCTTTATTATCGCACATGATGGGAACATCATCAAGAGAAATCCCGTAATCAACAAGCGCTTGCTTCATCCATAGAGCTTGTTGGCATGCTTTTCCGGCACTCACATACTCGGCTTCCGTGGTGGATATCGCAAGAGCGGTTTGTTTCTTGGAGAACCAAGAAGTTAAACAACAAACCATGAAGGTACAAACTCCACTAGTGCTTTTCCGGTCCACATAGTCTCCCGCATGATCCGAGTCCGTGTAGACAATTGTTTCTACGCCGGTCCCTTTAGGATACCATAATCCTAGATGTATAGTGCCTTTAATGTATCGGAAGATACGCTTAACCGCTTCAAGGTGAGAGGTTTTGGGAGCCTCTTGGAAGCGAGTACAAAGGCAAACACTAAACATGATATCCGGTCGACTTGCCGTTAGGTACAATAAACTACCAATCATACCTCTATATTTGGTGTTGTCTACCGACTCACAATCATCATCTACGGTGAGTTTAGTATCCGAGGCCATAGGGGTCTTCATTGGTCTAGATTCTTCTAATCCAAATTTCTTTAGCATTTCTTTAGCGTACTTAGATTGACTAAAGAAAATACCATCGTCCATTTGTTTAATTTGGAGTCCTAAAAAGAAGTTAAGTTCTCCCATAATAATCATTTCAAACTCATCATGCATGATTTTGGCAAAGTCATCACACAATTCTTGACAAGTTGAGCCAAATATAATGTCATCAACATATATTTGTACGATTATGAGGTGAGGACCTTTCTTCTTTGAAAAGAGTGTATTGTCTACCATTCCCATGGTATACTCATGTTTAACAAGAAATGCTTTAAGTCTATCATACCAAGCTTTGGGTGCTTGTTTGAGTCCATAAAGTGCTTTCTTAAGCTTGTAAACATGGTCCGGTTTCTCAAAATCAATGAAGCTGGGAGGTTGAGCCACATATACCTCCTCATTGATCAAACCGTTAAGAAATGCACTCTTTACATCCATTTGTTGAAGCTTAATATCTAAGGCACAAGCGTAGGCTAAAAGTATTCTAATAGATTCTAATCTAGCTACCGGTGCATATGTCTCGTCATAATCAATCCCTTCTTGTTGATTATAGCCTTGAGCTACAAGTCTAGCCTTGTTACGAGACACAATACCATTCTCATCTAGCTTATTCCTAAATACCCATTTGGTTCCTATAATGGTAGAACTTCTAGGTGGAGGAACAAGTTCCCAAATATCATTGGCAACGAATTGATTCAATTCTTCTTGCATCGCAATGACCCAACTCTCATCCGTCAAAGCTTCTTTGACATTCTTTGGTTCAATCAAGGAGACAAAACAAAAGAAGTTGCTTTGGTTTTGGACTTGAGATCTTAGGGTCCTTTGATTTAAGTCACCAATGACATTATTGAGAGTATGATCCCTACACTCCTTAATGTTTACTTCCTTTTCAACACTAAGGTCTTCAACTCCTATTTTTCTAACCTCTTTGGCATTAACTACTTCTAATTCATCCAAGTCATCATCAACCAATGGTGGTGTCTTGGGTGAAGGAGGGGTTTCATCAAAGGTTACGTTGAGTGATTCTTCAATAACCCCTGAGGTTCTATTTAGGACTATGTAGGCCTTACTAGTTTGGGAATAACCTAAAAGGATACCTTCGTAAGACTTTGGGTCAAACTTGCTAAGGTAGTCTTTGGTGTTGAGGATAAAGCACTTTCTTCCAAACACCCTAAAGTATTCTAATGAGGGTTTCTTACCTTTAAGAATCTCATAGGGGGTCTTTCCTAGGAAGGGTCAAATAAGAATTCGGTTGAGAATATAAGTCGATGTATCTACGGCATTGCACCAAAACTTTTGAGGAAACGATTGCTCGTTTAACATCGTCCTACTCATCTCTTGGAGAGTCCTATTCTTCCTTTCAACTACCCCATTTGATTGTGGAGTGCGAGGAGCCGAGAAGTTATGGGTAATACCATGAGCTTCACAAAAGGCACCAAATTGCACTTCATTATCAAATTCCCTACCATGATCCGTCCTAATAGAAACAATTGAACATCCTAGTTGATTTTGAATTCTCCGACTAAAGATTTCGAAGTGATCGAAAGCTTCATTCTTAGATGCCAAAAATCTAGTCCAAGTGAATCTAGAATAGTCGTCAACTATAACTAGGGTATAAAGGTTACCTCCATAACTCCGTATGGCGGAAGGTCCAAAGAGATCCATATGTAGGAGCTCTAAGCACCGAGAGTTCGAAACCAAATTCTTGGCTTTGTGACTTGAGTGAACTTGCTTTCCAACTTTGCAAGCATCACAAAAGTGACTATCAAACTTAATCTTGGGGAGGTGTCTTACCAACTCCTTAGAGACTAAAGATTGAATTAAACGCATATTAGCGTGACCTAATCTCCTATGCCAAAGAGTAGAACTATCATCTATAGTCGCAAGACATATGTTGTCTTTTGACTTCTTATTAACCTTCATGACATAAAGCCCATGCTTTCTAACACCTTTTCCAATGACTTTTCTATCTTTTACGATTTCACTGTCATGTTCCGAAAAGATGACCTTACACTTATTATCACAAATTTGACCTATACTTAAAAGGTTAAAACCTAAGTTATCTACATGCTCAACATTTTCAATGGTCATGAAGTCAAGAGAAACCGTACCTTTGCCAATGATATTACCACGTAGACTACTAGCGAATGTGACGTTACCTCCATCATATGCTTTGTAATGCGAGAACAAACTTCGATTACCCGTCATGTGTTTAGAACATCCACTATCCTTAATCCACTCATCGGGCTCCAAATCAATTCCCAAGCATATCTAGGTAGCAATACACAAGATCAAACATTTGGTCCCCAATATCTTATGGGTCCAAAATTGTTAGTTCCAAACATCCCTTACATTTGGTTGGGATGAATGAATGAGGTGGGGATTCCCCATGGAGAACAAAATGGAGGAGGGTAGTAATTCATGTAACCATTTTGTTGTTCATTACTTCTCCTAGGTGTGTTTGATCTAGGTTTAGAGTTATTATTACTCTTTCTAGGTGTTGGAGTTTTACTTCTAGTTCGTGAGTTGTTTTGATTATCTCTTGTAGGCGTTGTCGTTCTACTTCTAGGCTTAGACTCATTCCGTACTCTAGGTGGAGTAGAAGATAATCTAGATAAACTTCTATTTCCCATGAGATGTTTACTTAACGGCTTATAGAACTTACTAATAGCATTGTCGTCAAGTATGGGTAATTGAACCTTATTAACAGTAAGATGCTTTGGTTTTTCATTTAACTTAGATTTTTCAGAAAGTTCAGAGTTTTCACAAAAATCAGCTTCTGGCCGCGGTACCTTATCTATGGCCGCGGTTCCATAGTGATAAGGAACCGCGCCATACAATGTGGAACCGCGTCCAGAAGGTGTTTTCTGTGAAAACCTGACTTGTTTTGGTTCACTAGTTGAGGCTTCATTTGAGTTAAAACCTAGACCAAGTTTTTCCTTAGAATGAACTTGTTTGTTTAACATATCATCAAGAGCACTAGTACCTTTCATGAACTTTTCTAATTTAATGGAGGTGCTCTTGAGATCATCATTCTCTAATCTAAGTTTCTCACAACTTAAGCAACCTAAATCAACCTCTTTGTTTTTCTCAAGTTTAGCCAATTTCTCCCTAAGTTCATTGATCTCATTTTCAAGCTTAGTTTTGGTTGATTTTAAGGTTTTATTCTTTTCTATGAATTTAAGACTAAGTTTGTGTAAGCTATCATATTTGCCTTCAAATTCAGTATCATCTAAAGTGGAACTATCATTGCTATAATATTCGGTTTCGGAATGTACCTCATTAGAAGTGTGAGCCATAAGACATTTCTCCTCTTTGGGGTTGTCATCATCATCTTCACCGCTATCGCTCCAAGCGCCACTAACGAATGCCGTGTGGTTCTTATCACGAGCGGGCTTTAGACAATCACCAATGAAGTGATTTGGATCACCACATCTAAAGCAACTCCTATCACCTTTTTCGTTCTTGACAAACCGATTCTTTGACAATGGTTTCTTGTCATAGTTTGGTTGCCTAACGTGTTGACCTCGTCTCTTGAAGAACTTCTTGAAATCTCTCACCGCCAATGCATACTCCTCGTCATCACTTTCTGAGGAACTATCATGGTTACTTTGTGCCTTCTTGGCCTTGAGTGCAAGAGATTTCCTTTCACTCTTGGTTTTTACTAATTCCGAGTCCTTCAAAATTATCATCTCATGAACCTTCAAGTTTCCTATGAGCTCATCGAGTGATAAAGTTGAGAGATCTTTCGACTCTTCAATAGCCGTGACTTTTGCTCTCCACTTTGGATGTAAGGCCCTTAGAAACTTCCTAACATTGTTCTTGCTAGAAAAACCTTCATCAAGTGCTTTTAGACTAGTAATAATGGTGTTAAACCTAGCAAATGCACTATCAATAGTTTCATCTTCTAAGATGACAAATTGTTCATATTGTTGGACAAGAAGATCGATTTTACTTTCTTTGACTTGGCTATTACCTTGGTGGGTTACTAAAAGAGTGTTCCAAATATCTTTAGCGGTTTCACACATAAAAATTCTTTCATACTCTTTCTTAGGCAAAGCATTATAAATCACCATTTTAGCCTCATTATTTTTTGAAAGTTTCTTTTTAGTATCATCATTAGCTTTGTCAAAAGTGACTAATTCTTTTGTTTTAGAAACTTCATAAAATTGATAGGGTAAAAAATCACCATTGGTAATAACATGCCAAAGATCTAAATCTTTTGATTTCACATAAGTTTCAAATCTATTTTTCCAATAAATAAAACTATCGGTTTCAAAAAGTGGTGGTCTTTGCATAGATTGCCCTTCTAGGTACTTGTTGGAATCCATAGATCGATTCAAGTTTTAAAATACAATATACTTTAAAAATTATTGAGCAACCCGCTCTGATACCAATTGTAGAAACTAGAAGGGGGGGGGGGGGGGTTGAATAGTTTCTTAAAAGTTACTTGTTAAAATATGGTTTCCAAAAATCCTTTTTCAAAAAAAAACTTAGGCTTGAGGAAATATGTGAAATCTTCTTATGCACAAATATGAACAATGATAGTGTAGCTAAACTAATGCTAACAAAAATATATCCACAAAGAATAAAGAATGATAGTGTAGCTAATCTAATATTAACACATGTATATGCAAAAAGTAATAAGGAATGTAAATAGTTAAGGGTAAAGAAAGATCAAACCGAACACCAAGGATTTATAGTGGTTCGGCAACGAAGCTCACTCCTCGTTCCTACTCCACTCCTCGAGTACTCCTTACTCGAGAGTTCACTACACAACAAGCTCCTTATGGTGGAGAAAACCGTACACGTCGCTTAACCAATTTCCGACTCTAAGCTAAAAGTCGAGCCCTAATCGTAGCTAGGACCAATCTACACAACTATACTTAGTACATACATAACTTCCAAATAGACACAACTACTTGGATCTTCACAACTATGACACAACTACAAGTATATAAAAATTGATCTTCAATGGATCTTTGGTGGTGGACTCAACACTTCACTAGGATAGTGTTCTTCTCTTTGCACTTGGAGAGGAAGAGATGGAAGAACAAGATTCACTTCTTAAACAAGTAATAATCAAACAAATGATCAAAGATTTGAGTGATTAAAGAAGGGGTTTGAATCTGGAAATGAATGTGCAAAAGAGGTGAGGTGAAAAGCTGAGAATGGCCAACTATTTAAAGGACAAAGGAGCCAACGGCTAGTTCTTCCCGCGGTACCTTATCACAGCCCGCGGTACCTTATCGATAAGGTACCGCCTAGGCGCTAAGGTACCGCCGGACTAGACTCCGCTCCTTTTTGTCCTTTAGTGGTGGAGGTCTTATCTGGGTATAAAAATATCCTTAAAGGATATTCTTAACAGAATAAGAATATGCCATTTTCAAATTTCAAATAATTAATTTAATAAAACATTTTCTTAAAAATAAAGTTTAATAAAGAACTTGTCACATTTAATAAAAAGTGAGTTTTAAGAAAAGATTAAATCACTTGATCACTTGATTAAGGTTAGTACTTGTTTATCCATACCTTAAGTGAAAATGGGTAAAATGAAAAATACTTGAACTCAAGAATTCGTTTTTCGTTGTTTTCGTAAATGCTTGTTTTTACATATTGTCGTAATCAAAACTAAGCGAGACCGAAAAATGCAAGTAACGTTTTTAGTCATTATTGCATTAACAATGCTTGTGTTTGTTGCTTGTGTATTTTAGGTACGGATATTGAGAAAATGACAAAAGATCACAAGAATCATGCAAAAACGAACACGGGAAACGAAGCCGCACAAGGAACCAAGCCCTAATGAAGACTTTCCCAAGAAAAACCCTTGATGATTTGAAGACTTATGAAGAAGGGTCCTCCAATATGGAAGAATTGACACTTTATACCCTTGTATCCTCATAATTACAAGTTTGGTCCCTAAAGTTTGTCAAAATTACAAAAGGGCCCTCCACTTTGAAGAATTGACAAGTTTAGCCCCTCAACAAAGCTAAATTGTCAACCATTATCCTCCACAAAGTCAAATATATCATGAAGTCCTTCAAAGAACAAGAAATTACAAGTTTGGTCCTTTGAAAATCCAAAAATTACCAAAAGGACCCTTTACTTTCAACATTTGGCAAGAATGATCCCTCATAAATGAAGACTTGGCAATTTCAGTCCTCCAAAATGCCAATCATACAAGTCAAGACCATTATCAATCAACAAAATGCCAAATCAGTCCTTCAAGAATCACAAAATGGCAAGAAATACCCCTGAAAATACTTTGGAAAAGTATTTGGGGCAAAAGTGTGAAAATGAAAAGTTTGATAACAAAGGAATCCGGATTTTAGGTGTTTATTTACAAAGTGAAAGAAATTTGGAAGATAGGGGACTAAACCTGGCAGACAACCTAAGATACCTAGACTAATCACATGCTGCCACCTCACCCACTCAATCCCCACAACCAATCAAAACTCACTCTACTGCCACCTCACACTTCCACTTACCATATTTTTTAACTAAATTAATTAGTTAATTAATTATGGCGCCTAACACTTATTTAAATCCTAAACCGGATCAAAACCACAACTATTCATCCTATGAACACAATTAGGGATTTGTTCATTACTTGAAATTAAACACTAAATCCCTCCATATTTAAGATTAAGGTGGTACTAATCCTAAACCCACTCTTAAACATCTTGCCACATCACCCAAGAGTGCACATAGGACATGCCCTGCTACACGTTTGAGGAAGAAGACAAGAGTGGGACAGCAATCCAACAACCCACATTCCAGCTTGATTTCTAAGCTTGTTTGAGGCCATTGATCACATTTTCACATGCCAGCTACAACAAACAAACAAAAATCAGTCACATGATTCTCCAAAAAGTTCAAACTTCACAAGGGCATTTTGGGACTTCTACTACATTAGGGTTTACATTTTTTAGCTCTTAACTAGTTCATGTATGCCTATATAAAGGCCTTAGGTCATTACATTTCAGTTTGCTCTTGAATTTTCAGTTGTTCACTTTTCTGTAAATCCTTTTCAATCTTAATGAAATGTGTTTGAAATGTTGAAGAAAGCTCAAGTGCCATTGTTATAATCTGCTTATTATTGTTCTTAGTTTTCTATTTCTGAATCTCAAAACCTGTTTTTAAGCAGAGTGAAAAAGTTTGCATTTTTCCTTCAAGCTTGATATTTTGCTAAGTTCTTGTTCAAACCTTGGAATTCTTGGGCTATAGGGCTGATCATAACATCCTAATATTGTGTTATCAAGGTGTGGTGAGGCTTATAACTTGGGGATAATCAAGTGTGGGGTAACAAGGTTGCATCAATCAAGGTTTTTTACTTTTCTGATTTTGATATTGTGCCTCTAACCTTGTTGAATCTTAGCAGGGTTGCTGTTGGAAGCTTGTGCTTGTTCTAGCTAGCACATAAGCTCTAACATTCGTGGGTGTGGATGTACATCCATGAGGTTTGTCTTAAAACCTTGAAAATCTGATAAATATTGGATTTTGTGGATTTGTGCTCTACTTGTGTTCTTGTTGATTTCATGGCTTGAATCTGCTCAATCTTGCATGATAATGTTGTTTATATGCTAGATTGGTCATTTGGTAAACTGAATCTCACTTTTGATTTGAAAAACTTGATTTTGAAAAGTTAAAAGGGTGTTTGGGTCTACCTGTTTGAGTTGAAATCTTGTTATTGTGTTTGTGGAAGTTTGTGTTTGTGCTATATATCTTATATATGCTTGGTTGAGAGTGTTTTGCTGCAAGTTTTTGAGTTTGAAACCTTGAATCACATAATCTGCTATAACTCGTTGAGTTTGACTGTTTTTGACCTAAGAATTTGGGAAAACCTAGAGTTTATGCATGCTTAGGGTTAAAAGCTGTTAAAACATCAATATTATAACATACTTGATAGATTTGAGTGTTTGAATCTGGCTTGTTGGTCAAAGACATCAGCAAAGTGAAAACTACATGTGTTAGTGTTCATCAGTAACTTAATCTTGCTTGAATCTTGCTTAAAACTTTGAACCATTGCATGAAACCTGTTTAGACTTGTTCATTTGAGTTTATAATAGCTTTTGTATGCATTTGGTTGAGTTTGGCTGGCTGAATATTGCTCTAAGTGGTTAATGAACCTAATCTGCTTATTGTTCTAAGTCTATGCTAGATCTGGTGCTTTATTAAATTAACTATACAAATTGGCTGTTTCTTGTTGTGATTTATTGATTGTTATTGACTACTTATGATCCAAAGATCATTTGGGTGCCTTTGTGAAATCTGAATCTCCAAAAAAGTCACTAAAGACACAAAGTCAAACAAGTCAAGCAGTGGGAAAAGTTCCCACTGCTCAACACCCAAAACTAGCCCCTTCTAGTGTTAATTTGTACTCAGCTTATCAATAAGCTATTTTAGCTTATCCAGACCTGCAACAACTTATTTTTTGTGATAGATCTTCATTATTTGACCCATTTGATTAGACTGGAGCTTGTTGGACTTTGACTTTAACTTTTTGCTAGAAAACCAACTTAATTGAATTTTTCATAAGTGCTTATTTGCTTTTTCCAGCTTATTGAGTGAGCTTATTTGAAAACTTTTTGTTGAGATAGCTTAATTAAGTCATTTAAAAGCTTTAATAACTTGAATCAGCTCTAGGGGTGGTCTAGAACTCAAAAACGACTATTTTGTCGTTTTCTGTAGATTGCTTATTGCATTTTCAGGCTTATTCCTTGGGCTTATTTCAAATTTCTTTTTACAGAAGTCTTATTTAGGACAAAAGAAGCTTGTGTGTCTAATTTGAGCTTATGGCATTAGCTTATAACTTAATGGGCCAAAAAGCCCATTAAGAATAAGCTATTTGGTATAAGCTAGCTTATTTCACATTTTCAGCTTTTGGGCCTTTGGAAAAAGTTGTTTAAAATCAAATTTTGAGTCAAGTAGTGCTTTTTGGGCTTATTTGGGGCACTTTTTCATTTTGGGCTCAAATTAGGCACAATAAGGATCTGTTTTGGGTTTAGCCTATTTTCTAGGCCCATTAAGGGCATTTAGGTAATTTCAAGTTCATTTCTGAGTTATTTAGGTTAAATTAAGCTATTTTGCAACTTTTTAGAATTTTTTATGATTTTTGGATTTTTAATAATATTTTAATATTATTTTATTGTTAAAAATTAAAAGTCTGATTTTCTAAGTTTTTATATTTTTCCTAGATTGTAGACATTTAATTAGGAATTTTACAACTTTCCAAAAATTTTTAGAGTCTTTTAATTACTTTCTAGAATTATTTTAAGTTTTTATAGTTTTTAATAATGTTTAATTGTTTAAAAATAGTTTTTTTTGGTTTTAAAATTTTGAAAAATACTTTTTAGCTTAATTAGGTTATTTTAAAGGTTTACAAACTTTAAGATCTTGATTGGGACTTTTAATTAGTTAATATTGATTTTTAGGGCTTGAATTAGCATTGAAAAGTTAATATTTAATTAATTAAAAGGTTTTGGCAAGTTTGTTTTTTTTTGTAAACTCTTATAATATTTTAGTGGATTTTTAGTGATTTTTGGTAATTTTTAGAGTAAAATTTTAATTTTGGTGCTTTTTACGGTTTTACGTGTACACCTTTTTCGTCTTAGTTTAATCCGTCGTCGTAACCGTCATTCTCTTTTTATCCCCTTTCTATTTTTCTTTCTCAAAAATATAATCAAAAAGTTAATCATTTCATTACACACTCACCTAGCCTCCTTGAGAACGATCCCCATTTTGGGTCATTAGTGCTTGGTTTTCCTAAACCGACACTTAATACTTGCCACTTTTGCTCTCTTTTCCTAAAGAGTAGTAAAACCTCTACATCATTTTGGCACCACTGTCGGGGAGGCGTGTTGTGTTTTGATTTGGAATTGTTGTTTTTATATACAAACCAAAATAGTATTTGTATTAGTAGCACTCTACTAATACGTATTATCGGTTTTTGATTTTTGTGTGAATACTATTACTATATTGTATACGTAGAACAATAAATTCACAAGTACTCCAAATACGTGAGAAATCACAACCTTGACTTGGGAGGTCATTACCCAATCATTATATTCGAATCTAAAACCAAAGAAAAAGGCAAAAATAGATAAATACTTTCGTGAAGCTCAATTTTGAAAAATACAAACTATAAGGTGGGTATAAGGCGGATATTATAAAATATATCCTAAGGAAAAAGGCTCTTAAGTGCTTCGCGCCGCCTCGTTTCCCCGCTTGCTTGTGAGTATTTGATTTTGAGAGCTAATCGAGGGTTTTGCCGCCCAAAGTATTACTAAGTATCATATATATTTTCTTGGTTTCAATTGATTAAACCCTCTTGAACGTTTTGGTGTTCCACCAACATTCTAAAGTCATCGAAGGCGTTCACTTCACGTGATCGTTTTCATTCCTTGAGGCTTCTTTAATAAAGAGATTTGATTAAGGAGGAGATTTGTAGATTTTTGTCTACTTAATACATTCACAAAAATCCAAAAAGGTTAATACAATCAAAAACCACAAAAAATTGAAAAATACAAAACACCAAAGAGAATCTTCTTTGCTTATCCCCTCGTTGTACGTGACGTTTATGCTAACTCGTAATCAAGCAAGACGTGCACGTAAATGAAAGAACAAAACTCCCACTCCTAATCTTTCTAGTGAGGAGTCTCCTATTGACGAACCCATTATAAGAAAAGCACCAACCATGGCGAATCTAACTATGATGTAGTTACTTCAAGCACCCACCGAGGGTTATGGAGAGGCTATTGTGATTCCCGCTATCCTTGCGGAGAATTTTTAGTGAAAATGGGTTTTTTGTCGATGATCCAAAACAAAAAATTCCATGGTGATGAGAAGGACAATCCACACAACCATATCCGCCAATTCAATCGTCTTACCGCCACTTACACGTTTAAGGATGTCTCGAATGACTCGATTAAGATGATGCTTTTTCCGTATTCCTTAGCGGGGCCCGCTAAAATTTGGTTGGAGAAAGAGCCACCCAATTCTATATTGACGTGGAAGGATCTCGTGTCTAAATTTGTGAACCAATTTTTTCCGCCCTCTAAGACTACGCATTTGAAAAACGAGATTTCAAAATTTTCACAAGAGTTTAATGAAAGTTTTTCAACGGCTTGGAATAGGTTTAAGGAAATGTTACATGAATGTCCTCATCACGGTTTTTCCGACTTGCATCAAATTGACACGTTTTACAATGGACTTAATGATCGGAAAGGGATTATTTAAATGCCGCCGCGGGTGGTAATTTGTTGTGTAAAACGGTTGAGGAAGCTTTGGTGATAATTGAGAATAGATCTAAGGTGTATAGTCCTCGTAGCACGTCTAGTGTTCGTAAGGCTTCGTCTTCGGCTTCACCTTCTTTGTCTACTACCATCGATGCTTGCTAAATTGAGGCAAACTTGGAAAACAAGATTTTTGATAAGCTTAAAGGTTTTTTGATTGAGTTCAAAGTTGGTGAACCAAGTGATCCCGCTACGGCTAAAGCGGTTGAGGTTTCATGCATGTATTGTGTTGGAGGTCATGATTTCTCTGAGTGCATTACCAACGATGGTAACGCTTCGAATGCCTACGTGGCCACGGGAACTTACAACCAAAACGGTCAAGTTACCCGCTCTAATCAATTCACTCCACCGGGTTTGGTTTCAAATCAAAATGCTAACAACAACTATCGCAACAATCAAGTTGGTTTCAAAAACAATTTCAACAAGGGAAACTATGGTAATCAAGGGGCTAATAATCAAGTTTCAAACAAAAATCAAAATGATTTTCAAAACAACAACAAAGGTTTGCAAACGTTGAAAGATCTTCCAAATGAATTTGTTGAATACGCTAATGGGAATGATACTAGGTTTGACAATATTCAAAGAGAAATCATTAGCCTAAGATCCAAGTTTAAGAACGACTTGAAGAAAGAGTTGAAAAATGAGTTAGCTAATGAACTTAAGATCCATACCAACAAGATGGAAGGAACCGTAACTAGGTTACAACAAAACCAACAAAAAATGGAACAAGGGCAACATGAGATAAAACAAGAAATGGTTAAAGCCGAGAAAAGGCAATGCAAGTTTGAAGATAAAATCTCATCTATGTTTGAGGCAATTATGTGTAAACCGTATTCGAGTAGTCTTCCTAGCAACACCGTATCAAACCCTAAGGGTGAGATGAAAGTGATTACCACACGTAGTGGTAAGACACTTAAGGAACCAACTCCTCAACCAATTGCTCCTACGGAGGAAGCAATTGAGGAAGAACCCGAGGTGGTGGTCCAAAAGGAGCATGTTCCAATCCCACGAAGTACCTCTCATGCCACACCTACGGTTGACCCATTACCAACATTGGAACCCGAGATTCCAAAGGCTATGCCTATGCCTCAACCCACACCACCATTGCCCTATCCATCAAGACTTAGAAAGGAGAAACGTCAAGAGCGCGACAATTACCAATTTGAGCTTTTTATGAAAATGTTTCGTGATTTGCACTTTAATGTGAGTTTCGCCGATGCTTTGGTCATGATGCCTTGATTTGCCGCTAACTTTAAGAGTATGTTGAACAACAAGGAGAATTTGCACCAATTGTCTAGTTGTTCGTCAGTTTATCTTAATCGCATACCTCAAAAAGTCGGTGATCCCGGTAAATTTTTGATCCCTTGTGCAATCCAAGATATGGAGGAATGCTTCGCCTTGGCCGATCTTGGTGCTAGCATTAACTTGATGCCACTTGCAATCTTCAAGTCGCTCAATCTTCCTAATCTTACTCCTTCACTAATGTCTATCGAGTTGGCCGACCATTCCACGATTCCCGCATGTGGTTTGGCGGAATACGTTTTTGTGAAAGTGGGAAAGTTCTACTATCCCGTAGACTTTATCGTTGTTGATATTCCCACGGATCCTCAAGTTCCTCTCATTTTAGGTCGTTCGTTTTTAGATACGTCTATGGCTTTGATCGATGTTCATGCTAGAAAGATCACCTTACGTTTCAACGACGAGGAACTTGTTATAAACGCAACTCAAAACTATCAAATTTCTCATGTTTATTCCGTTGCAACCATAAACCTCGTTGATATGATCGACGTGGTTTGCGAGGAATTTTCACAAGAAGTTCTAGGTTTTGGTGATGAAGAAACTAGTGGCAATCCCACTATGTTAGATCCAATTCTTGATAATTCGACACCAACCTTCACTCCATTTGAAGGTGGTGGTTTTACGTTGGAAGAATTCGATGTTCCACGTACTTGCAACGAAGACCTCGACAACGATGAGGACTTCTCGATTATCAAGGATATTCTTAACGATTTCCTATTTCCTCCACCCGAGGAGGTTATGAGTATCGTGCCCAAATCTTCACTTAAGGAACCACCTATCCTCGAGTTGAAAGATTTACCTCCTCATCTCGAATATTTCTATTTGGAGGAGGGCGACAAGTTGCCAGTTATTATTGCGAAGGAACTTTCGAATGATGAAAAAACCTCACTTGTCGATGTTCTAAAGGATCACAAAGGGGCAATTGCGTGGAAGATATCCGACATTAAGGGGATCGATCCCAAATTTTGTACCCACAAAATCTTAATGGAGGAGGATTACAAGCCCGCAATCCAATGTCAAAGGAGGGTGAACCCTAAAATTCACGACGTCATCAAAAAGGAGGTCCTTAAACTCAATGACGCGGGAATGATTTACCCTATTTTTGATAGCCCTTGGGTGAGTCCTATTCATTGTGTCCCTTAGAAGGGAGGAATGACCGTTGTGCTAAACGATGCCAACGAGTTAATTCTCACAAGACTCGTGACCGGATGGAGAGTGTGCATTGACTATCGTAAGTTGAATGAAGCCACTCGAAAAGACCATTTTCCCTTGCCCTTCATGGACCAAATGTTGGAGTGTCTTGCCGGAAACGATTTCTATTGCTTTTTAGATGGTTTTTCCGGTTACTTCCAAATCCCCATCGATCCTCGTGATCAAGAAAAAACTACGTTTACGTGTCCCTATGGAACGTTTGCCTATCGTAGAATGCCATTCGGACTTTGTAATGCACCGGGAACCTTTCAAAGGTGCATGATGGCTATTTTTCATGATATGATCGAGAAGACGATGGAAGTCTTCATGGATGACTTTTCCGTGTTTGGTAATTCGTTCACTTCGTGTTTGTCGAATCTTGAGAGAATGTTGAAACGTTGTGAGGAAACCAACCTTGTGCTCAATTGGGAAAAGTGTCATTTTATGGTTAAGAGTGGAATCGTCTTAGGGAACAAGGTCTCAAAAGCGGGGATTGAGGTAGATCAAGCTAAGGTAGACGTCATCGCCAAATTACCTCATCCCAAAACTGTTAAGGGAGTTAGGAGTTTCCTAGGCCACGCGGGCTTTTATCGTCGATTCATCAAGGATTTTTCATAGATCTCTCGACCCATTACACATCTTCTTGAAAAAGAGGCACGTTTTGTCTTTGACGAAGATTGTGTACGAGCCTTTGAAATCCTTAAGAGGAAACATACCGAAGCTCCCGTTCTTGTTCCTCCCAAGTGGAACCTCCCCTTTGAGCTCATGTGTGATGCTAGTGACTACGCTATTGGGGCCGTATTGGGGCAACGTCATGAAAAGCACTTCTTGCCTATTTACTATGCTAGCATGACGATGACCGAGGCTCAAGTTAAATATACTACTACGGAGAAGGAGTTCCTTGCCATGGTGTATGCATTTGAGAAATTTAGACCTTATCTCGTCTTGACAAAATGCATAGTGTATACGGATCATTCGGCTATCAAGTATCTTATGGCTAAACAAGATGCAAATCCGAGATTACTTCGTTGGATTCTCCTCCTTCAAGAATTTGATCACAAAATTGTTGACAAAAAGGGAGCCGAAAATCTAGCGGCCGATCATCTTTCTCGTTTGGAAGATCCTCACCAAAGTGTTTACGAGCCCAAGGAAATCACCGAAACATTTCCGCTCGAGACACTCGGTGTAGTGAATTCTAAGCTTGATTCTTCCACCCCATGGTTTGCGGACTTTGAAAATTACCATGCGGGTAACTTCATCATCAAGGGTATGACGACTAAAGAAAAACGAAAATTCTTTCGTGACGTCAAGTTCTACTTTTGGAACGACCCGTACTTGTTTCGAACTTGTGCGGATCAATCATCCGACGTTGTGTGTTTGTCACCGAAGCTTCTAACATCCTTAGAGCTTGCCATGAGGGACCCACGGGTGGTCACCACGGTGCTAATCTCACGGCTAAGAAGGTGTTTGATTCCGGCTTCTTTTGGCCTACTATTTACCGAGATGCACAAGATCTTGTGAAGTCGTGTGACTCATGCCAACGACAAGGAAAAGCCTCACAAAAAGATGAGATGCCACAAAATATCATCCAAGTGTGTGAGATCTTTGACGTTTGGGGCATAGACTTTATGGGGTCGTTCCCATCATCTCGTGGTAATAAGTACATCCTTGTCGCGGTTGACTACCTATCTAAGTGGGTGGAAGCTAAGGCTTTGCCCACTAATGATGCTCGTGTGGTAGTCAAGTTTTTGAAAAGCTTGTTTTCTCGGTTTGGAACCCCTCGTGCGATCATAAGCGATCGTGGAACCCATTTTTGTAACGACCAATTCGAAAGGGTCCTAAAGAAATATGGGGTTACACATCGGCTTTCTACGGCTTATCACCCACAAAAGAGTGGGCAAGTCGAGGTTTCGAACCGAGCATTGAAGAGGATCTTGGAGAGATCCGTTGGGGAAAACCGACAATCTTGGTCGGATAAGTTGGACGATGCTTTATGGGCCTTTAGGACCGCTCATAAGGCGCCCATTGGGTGCACTCCCTATAAGCTTGTGTATGGGAAAAATTGTCATTTGCCAATCGAATTGGAACACAAGGCTTATTGGGCCCTAAAGCATTGTAATGATGATATGGAGACCACGGGAAAAAACCAGAAAATGCAATTAAATGAATTGGATGAATTGAGGGACATTGCTTATGAAAATTCATTGATTTATAAAGAAAAAACTAAAAAGTTGCATGATTCTAAAATTAAAAATCGGGTTTTTAACATTGGGGATCAAGTTTTGCTTTTTAATTCCCGCTTGAAAATCTTTTCCGGTAAGTTGAAATCCCGTTGGTCCGGTCCATTCACCGTGACCCAAGTTTTTCCTTATGGGACCATCGAGCTAGCTCAAAATGATGGCCCCAATTTCAAGGTGAATGGGCATAGGTTGAAGCACTACTTTGGCGGGGAAGTTCCATCCTTGAACTACCTTGACCAAGTCACCTTCCCCAATGATAATTAGTATTGAGGGGATCGAGTCGAGCTCATGACTTGGTAATTAAAAACGAGGTGCCTCGTGGGGGAGTCCCATGCTTATCCTATGTAAATATTATCGCTTTCTAATGTATTAACGTGTGGGGATTTGTGCCCTTCCAACCTTTGTTCCGTGGTTGTTTGTGAATTATGGACTTAAGATGATCATGATCTTCACGATTGGAGCCTCTCGTGTTCGTTTTATGGGAGCACTCGATCGCTTGCTTTGAAGACTTTCTCAATATCCATGATATATCCTTTTGTTGTTCTAACCTTAGGTTTTTAAGCACACTTCATAAACGGCTTTAAATTTAACGGTTACACCCTTTCCATGCTAGATTAGGCATTCGACTACGTCTCTAGTATGGGGGTGTTTGCAGCCCTAGACTCGAAACATTGATGACAATGTTTAACTTTAGTATGGGGGGGGGTGAATAGATACTTGCCTTGCTAAACTTTCACGCTTTCAAAAGTTTATCTTTTTATTTATCGTTTTGTCCTAAAATAAGGCTAAAAATGGCCAAATTTTAAAAATTTTCTCATGTTTTATAAGTGTTTGAAGACACGAATATAGGTTTTCCGATGGCGAGAATAAGAGTAATTTTTTACTCGACTGTGCGTGTTGAGCACTTAGCTTTGGTTCCTTAACTTCACATTAGGCTAAGTCTCTTAAATGAGGACGAGAAATGATAGGGTTAATTATAAGTTACTATGCTAAACGTAGAGTACTCGTATTCTTTCAAAAACTCATGTGTTCTCGTTGTTTGCTTATTCTCCCTTCGCATGTAAATATTTTTTGCTTAATAAATATTGACTTAGCGGTTTAGTTGGGATTGTTGGGTTTCTAGTCTTTTCTAGTAGCTTCCGTGTAATTAAATTGGGAAGACATTAAGGTATCGCCAGCGTCACGGTTTTGAAGTATTGGCACCCAAATAATCAAAAGCTTCACCCAATAATAAGATTTCAAGTGCTCACCTAAATCAAGCAAACAATTTGAAGCCCCACAAGGCCGAAAAATCTATGCAAAATTGAAAGTGAATCAAGCCTTAATCTTCGAAGCTTTAAAGATCCAAAATTCGCCTTAGCGTGAGGATATACGTCTTTGGCTAATAAAACTACCGATGAGGTGGATAATAAAAGGCAAGGCAAGACCGAAGTCATAATAAAAGCTGCATGGCGAAGTTGAATAAAAGATGGAGGTAAACCAAAGATAATAAGGCCCTTCCGTTAGGGGGCGTATAAAAGTGTTGGTAATAAGTCTCATGTTCAAAACCGTTATAAAACCGTGTTTATCGATCCTTCTTGTTGACTTAATTTTTTGACATCGTTGTCTATTGGGAGGGGTTATTGATTTGATGGTCTTGGTTACACCGTTAGGACTCTATTTTTAGACTTAAATCTCTATTATCGCATAAGTCAAACAATGTATCCTCGTGAAACATTCAAGACAAAATAAAATATAAGAGATACAACTTAGAAAATTGGGAGGATAAGTACGTGATTAGGGCATATGAGTAGTGTTAGCATTACTAACTTATAATGACAATGATCTCGTTACACGCTTGGCATGGAATTGGGGTGAAAATCATGGACGATGAAATTATTTCTAACGAAGAATTCACGTGTTCTTATTCTATGAACCTAAACGTCCCATTTTGCGATGAAAATCATACATTATGTCTAAAACGCAAGTAGTAGTAGCAATAGTAGTAGTGTAGCTAGTTTATCATTCAATAAAGTGAATAAAAATGAATTTCGGAGATGTTATGATACTTTATTCTAGCATTGCGTGAGGGCACGACAATGGTTTAGTATGGGGGAGTGATGAGACTGCTTTTATACATAGTCTCATCGTCCAAATAGGTCTTAAAATGCATTAAATATCATCAAAATACCCATATATATGCTTGTGTTTGTTTCTTGTGTATTTTAGGTACGGATATTAAGAAAATGACAAAAGATCACAAGAATCATGCAAAAACGAACACGGGAAACGAAGCCGCACAATGAACCAAGCCCTAATGAAGACTTTCCCAAGAAAAACCCTTGAAGATTTGAAGACTTATGAAGAAGGGTCCTCCAATATGGAAGAATTGACACTTTATACCCTTGTATCCTCATAATTACAAGTTTGGTTCCTTTTGTTTGTCAAAATTACAAAAAGGGCCCTCCATTTTGAAGAATTGACAAGTTTAGCCCCTCAACAAAGCTAAATTGTCAACCATTATCCTCCAAAAAGTCAAATATATCATGAAGTCCTTCAAAGAACAAGAAATTACAAGTTTGGTCCTTTGAAAATCCTAAAATTACCAAAAGGACCCTTTACTTTCAACATTTGGCAAGAATGGTCCCTCATAAATGAAGACTTGGCAATTTTAGTCCTCCAAAATGCCAATCATACAAGTCAAGACCATTATCAATCAACAAAATGCCAAATCAGTCCTTCAAGAATCACAAAATGGCAAGAAATACCCCTGAAAATACTTTGGAAAAGTATTTGGGGCAAAAGTGTGAAAATGAGAAGTTTGATAACAAAGGAATCCGGATTTTAGGTGTTTATTTACAAAGTGATAACAAAGAAATTTGGAAGATAGGGGACTAAACCTGGCAGACAACCTAAGATACCTAAACTAATCACATGCTGCCACCTCACCCACTCAATCCCCACAACCAATCAAAACTCACTCTACTGCCACCTCACACTTCCACTCACCAGATTTTTTAACTAAATTAATTAGTTAATTAATTATGGCGCCTAACACTTATTTAAATCCTAAACCGGATCAAAACCACAACTATTCATCCTATGAACACAATTAGGGATTTGTTCATTACTTGAAATTAAACACTAAATCCCTCCAGATTTAAGATTAAGGTGGTACTAATCCTAAACCCACTCTTAAACATCTTGCCACATCACCCAAGAGTACACATAGGACATGCCCTGCTACACGTTTGAGGAAGAAGACAAGAGTGGGACAGCAATCCAACAACCCACATTCCAGCTTGATTTCTAAGCTTGTTTGAGGCCATTGATCACATTTTCACATACCAGCTACAACAAACAAACAAAAATCAGTCACATGATTCTCCAAAAAGTTCAAACTTCACAAGGGCATTTTGGGACTTCTACTACATTAGGGTTTATGTTTTTTAGCTCTTAACTAGTTCATGTATTCCTATATAAAGGCCTTAGGTCATTACATTTCAAATTGCTCTTGAATTTTCAGTTGTTCACTTTTTTGTAAATCCTTTTCAATCTTAATGAAATGTGTTTGAAATGTTGAAGAAAGCTCAAGTTCCATTGTTATAATCTGCTTATTATTGTTCTTAGTTTGCTATTTCTGAATCTCAAAACCTGTTTTTAAGGAGAGTGCAAAAGTTTGCATTTTTCCTTCAAGCTTGATATTTTGCTAAGTTCTTGTTCAAACCTTGGAATTCTTGGGCTATAGGGCTGATCATAGCATCCTGATATTGTGTTATCAAGGTGTGGTGAGGCTTATAACTTAGGGATAATTAAGTGTGGGGTAACAAGGTTGCATCAATCAAGGCTTTTTACTTTTCTGATTTTGATATTGTGCCTCTAACCTTGTTGAATCTTAGTTGGGTTGCTGTTGGAAGCTTGTGCTTGTTCTAGCTAGCACAGAAGCTCTAACATTCGTGGGTGTGGATGTACATCCATGAGGTTTGTCTTATAACCTTGAAAAGCTGATAAATATTGGATTTTTTGTGGATTTGTGCTCTACTTGTGTTCTTGTTGATTTCTTGGCTTGAATCTGCTCAATCTTGCATGATAATGTTGTTTATATGCAAGATTGGTCATTTGGTAAACTAAATCTCACTTTTGATTTGAAAAACTTGATTTTGAAAAGTTAAAAGGGTGTTTGGGTCTACCTGTTTGAGTTGAAATCTTGTTATTATGTTTGTGGAAGTTTGTGTTTGTGCTTTATATCTGATATATGCTTGGTTGAGAGTGTTTTGCTGCAAGTTTTTGAGTTTGAAACATTGAATCACATAATCTGCTATAACTTGTTGATTTTGACTTTTTGACCTAAGAATTTGGGAAAACCTAGAGTTTATTCATGCTTAGGGTTAAAAGCTGTTAAAACATCATTATTATAACATACTTGATAGATTTGAGTGTTTGAATCTTGCTTGTTGGTCAAATACATTAGAAAAGTGAAAACTGCATGTGTTAGTGTTCATCGGTAACTTAATCTTGCTTGAATCTTGCTTAAAACTTTGAACCATTGCATGAAACCTGTTTAGACTTGTTCATTTGAGTTTATAATAGCTTGTGTATGCATTTGGTTGAGTTGGGCTGGCTGAATATTGCTCTAAGTGCTTATTGAACCTAATCTGCTTATTGTTCTAAGTCTGTGCTAGATGTGGTGCTTTATTGAATTAACTGTACAAAATGGCTGTTTCTTGTTGTGATTTATTGATTATTATTGACTCCTTATGATCCAAAGATCATTTGGGTGCCTTTGTGAAATCTGAATCTCCAAAAAAGTCACTAAAGACACAAAGTCAAACAAGTCAAGCAGTGGGAAAAGTTCCCATTGCTCAACACCCAAAACTAGCCCCTTCTAGTGTTAATTTGTACTCAGCTTATCAATAAGCTATTTTAGCTTATCCAGACCTCCAACAACTTATTTTTTGTGATAGATCTTCATTATTTGACCCATTTGATTAGACTGGAGCTTGTTGGACTTTGACTTTGACTTTTTGCTAGAAAACCAACTTAATTGAATTTTTCATAAGTGCTTATTTGCTTTTTCCAGCTTATTGAGTGAGCTTATTTGAAAACTTTTTGTTGAGATAGCTTAATTAAGTCATTTAAAAGCTTTAATAACTTGAATCAGCTCTAGGGGTGGTCTAGAACTCAAAAACGACTATTTTGTCGTTTTCTGTAGATTGCTTATTGCATTTTCAGGCTTATTCCTTGGGCTTATTTCAAATTTCTTTTTACAGAAGTCTTATTTAGGACAAAAGAAGCTTGTGTGTCTAATTTGAGCTTATGGCATTAGCTTATAACTTAATGGGCCAAAAAGCCCATTAAGAATAAGCTGTTTGGTATAAGCTAGCTTATTTCACTTTTTCAGCTTTTGGGCCTTTGGAAAAAGTTGTTTAAAATCAAATTTTGAGTCAAGTAGTGCTTTTTGGGCTTATTTGGGGCACTTTTTCATTTTGGGCTCAAATTAGGCCCAATAAGGATCTGTTTTGGGTTTAGCCCATTTTCAGGCCCATTAAGGGTATTTAGGTAATTTCAAGTTCATTTCTGAGTTATTTTGGTTAAATTAAGCTAGTTTGTAACTTTTTAGAATTTTTTTATAATTTTTGGGTTTTTAATAATATTTTAATATTATTTTATTGTTAAAAATTAAAAGTCTGATTTTCTAAGTTTTTATATTTTTCCTAGAGTGTAGACATTTAATTAGGAATTTTACAACTTTCCAAAATTTTTTAGAATCTTTTAATTATTTTCTAGAACTATTTTAAGTTTTTGTAGTTTTTAATAATGTTTAATTGTTTAAAAATAGTTTTTATTGGTTTTAAAATTTTGAAAAATACTTTTTACCTTAATTAGGTTATTTTAAAGGTTTACAAACTTTAAGATCTTGATTGGGACTTTTTATTAGTTAATATTGATTTTTAGGACTTTAATTAGCATTAAAAAGTTAATATTTAATTAATTAAAAGGTTTTAGCAAGTTTGTTTTTTTTTGTAAACTCTTAGAATATTTTAGTGTATTTTTAGTGATTTTTGGTAATTTTTAGAGTAAAATTTTAATTTTGGTACTTTTTACAGTTTTACGTGTACACCTTTTTCGTCTTAGTTTAATCTGTCGTCGTAACCGTCATTCTCTTTTTATCCCCTTTCTATTTTTCTTTCTCACAAATATAATCACAAAGTTAATCATTTCATTACACACACACCTAGCCTCCTTGAGAACGATCCCCATTTTGGGTCATTAGTGCTTGGTTTTCCTAAACCGACACTTAATATTTGCCACTTTTGCTCTCTTTTCCTAAAGAGTAGTAAAACTCTACATCAGTGTGTTTGTTGATTTTGGTGATTGATTTATTTCAAGGGTGTTAGTGTGTTCGTTTCTCCTTTGATTCACGTAATCGATAAACCTTAAACCTTTTACTTTTATGTTTTTATTTAAATCAAGAACACATGAATCATGAATGGTATAAAAACAAGTAATTACATGTTAATTAAACATGGGGAATAAAATAATTAAGGTTTAAGGGGTGTTTGTTTTTGGCCGACGCAAGGAACAGAGACCCAAGGGGGTCTCGGCTTGTTTTGTTTCGCAACAACCGAGACCTCAAGGTCTCGGTGTGGTGTTGTGTGTCTCGGCCGCAGGAGAAAAAGGAACCCCGACCTTGGTCAGTGTATGTTTGGTGCTTGGGTGGGTCTCGGCTAAGAACAAGGACCACCACCGGCTTATACCGGTGGCTAAATAAGGAAAGCAGGGGGAACCCCAAGCCACGGCAGCAAGGGGAACCACCGGCTAGGAAAGCAGGGGGAACCCCAAGCCGCGGCAGCAAGGGGAACCACCGGCTAGCCGGTGGGAACTTTTGCTAGCCGGCGGCTAGACATGACCAAGGGTGCGTTTGGTTGCCGGTTCACGGGTTAAAACCGGTCCGGTTTACAACATGTTGAGATTAAAAACACGGGTTCGGTTCATGTGTTATTTTTGCAAGTTATATATTTTACAAGGTTAATTATATTTACAAGTTTATTTTTACAAGATTAAATTAAATTAATTAAAACATGTACATGATTAATTTAATTTATGCATGACTTAGGTTAGTAATATTATTATTAATACATGAATTTTATCCTAAGTAATCACCATTTTATTTAGACTATATAATTAATTAATTATTAAAATCGTGACTTATAATAAATTAATTTACATGACTTAGGTTATATTATTAATAGATAATAATACATGTTTAACCTAAGTATTTTTATTTTTATTTAATTAAATCATGTTATATTTAATTAAATGCTTTAACCTATAGTTTATCTAATTTAAATGAATAATTAATAAACTATACTATTTAATTACATGACTTAGAATATTAATCAGTAAACATATAAGCTTATATAATTAGCTTAATAATCCAGCTTATTTCTATTTATGGAAACTTTCTATTCTTAGAAACTTATTTAATTAAGGCAACTAATCTATTTTTGGAAACTTTCTATTTTTAGAAACTTAACTATTTTAAGCAGTAAATCTATTTTTGGAAACTTTTTATTTTTGGAAACTTTCTATGTTTGGAAACTTTCTATTTTAGGAAACCTGTTATTTTTATAATGTTACTTATTATTACACAACAAGTATAATAATACATGAAATACAAGTAATACTTAATCAGAATAGACAGAATACGTGATAAACACAGTATAAAGCTTTAATCAGTAAAACATGACATGAACATATAAAACAAGCTAAGACATGATATAAAACCAGTTACGTACTCAGTAATCAGATACTTATACATGTATGTATTTATGTAGCATTAGTGATACCGAAGTAGGACTCTCTTCCGTTCGTCTTCTTCGTTCACTGAACACAAGGTACGGATTCTCCGTCCTTTCAGTATGGACATTATTCCTTATTAGGATTCCCCGTATGCATCCAACTGTTTTCCCTAGTATATGTTTTATATGTTTTTGAATTGCTTATGTTTAATTAGATACCTAAAGCCATATACATGCATGACCAATTTCACCTCGTTATGGAGGTACCATAACCATAACACTGGAGGCACCAGTGTTATGACTCCACCACGACGGAGTGATAGCTCGTGGTGTCCCTTCAGCTTTTGGCCATATTATTATAATCAGGTAGGGCGTATGGGTGCATCCTAGTTTACATGTTTTTAGCAGATTATTCAGGTGAATGTGGTGTCTGCCTTGCATCCTTCACAAGGAGCTGATCCCTCCTACCCAAACCAGTATATTAAATTAGAGGCAGCCTCTCTAATTTGCATGACGAGGTCGCCCCTCCAAGTATTCATGCACGTTGATAATTCATGACCTATATTGGCTAATGGTAAACATGTTAGTAAGTTTTTATAAGATAAACATAAGGCTTTTCAAACTATAAAACCAGTTTTAATAAGATATATCAGGTTATCCAGGATTTAGTGTTTTCCGCTGCTCTATGCTTATATGCTTATGTTATTCATGCTTTACTTGTATATCCGTGCACTGAGCGTTATGCTCAGCCGTTTTCCTTTCATGTTCCCAAAACGGCAGGTACTCAGGGACGCTCGTAGACTTGAAGCGTACATGCATATGGTTTGGAAGCTTACTAGCCTTCTTTACTTTATGCATTTCTTTATACGTTGAAACTCATTTCCATAGACATTGTTTAGTCCTTTTCATTTACAGTACATATGTTTTTGTGTGATGGGTTCTACTTTTGGGATACCGATGTTTGTTTCTGGTATTTCCTTTATGGTCACGTGATGTTTAATACATTATCCTTGTATGTTTTGATGACACGCCATAATCACGCGTGACATTCCATTTATCAAAATGGGGTGTTACAATGATCAACATGCAAATGAGTATGATGATGATGAGGAGCATATTGCGCTTGATAATTTAATTCCTACTTTACAAAAAGATGTCAAAGAAACTAGAAAGAGTAAAAAGCAATTAAAGAAGGCAAACGCTACGCTCACTCATAATTTTGAAGAAAGCAAAGTTGTAGTTATAAAATCTAGTGAGATTCTTGCAAGCTAGAGAGCTGAGCTTATTAAAAAGACAAAGAGCTTGCAAGGTACAAAGGGGGTGTCATTACTACTGTAAAAGATATTTTTGAAACTAAATATAACGAAACTCTTAAGCTTTTAGAACAAGAGAAAATAATTATAACACCTATTTAAGTACTGAACGACACAAAACGTATCTTGCTACCACTAAGGTAAACGAGTTAACTCAAAAGATTGGTTTTCTTGAAAAGGATAAAACTAAACTAGTCACTGCGAAAACGGAAGAGGTTGCAAACTTGCAAAAATCTTTCAACACTGAACAAGCTAAAGACATTGACAAAGTCGTGCAAATTTAAACGCTAATTGATTTTTATAATAAAATTGTTTATAAAACAAATAAATCTATTCAAACCATGAGAATGTTGGCACCTCGTTCGTTTTTCAAGGATAAACCTAGTTTTGCTAGTCCTAAGTACCTCGAGCAAGCTCAATCTAAGAACCAACGCCTATATCTTGAAGCGTCCCAATGGACCGATATTGATTGTCTTATTGTTAGGCGCGATAGTTATGAGTCATTAATTTTTGAAGAGGAGAGTAGATCACCAGTAAATAAAGACTTTGTGAAACTTTGTGAAACCATATATTATGCTTATGAAAATAATCTTTATGAAAATTTCAAACCACAAAAATAGAAATCTCGTGAGCAAATATTTTTCGAATGTGAACAAATAAGAATTAAATGGAGACAAGTTTTTGCCACTAAGAAAACTAATGTTTCAAAATATATTAGGTACTTGCCGCATCAAGCTTCTATAAGCAAGAGTAAGCAAGCACTTAGTATTCTTAAGAGTAACATTAAAAATTTCAAAAAGGTTGTTGACGATGACTGAAAAAAACGTGAACTTTTGAAAGGCGATAAAGAAATTCCTCACGATATAACTGTGCTTGTGAAAACTATTCTGATTCCGCTTGCGGAAAGAACAAAGAAACATGCTTTGGAATTTGAAACGTTAATAGAGCAAGAAATGTTTGACGATTTGAAATATGTGGAATCTCTTGAAAACGAAATTGACGACCATCAACCTGAAAGAGACGAGTTTTCTATAGCATATGATATACTGTTGCAAGAATGACTCTCCAAAGATATTATGTGTGTTTATGTTACATCTTGTGCTGATATTGATGAATATTCTGATGTTGCATGCAAATATCTTGATAAAGTCAAAGAGTGTGAACATCTTGAATCTAAGCTTTCAGAAAATGCTAATAACAAGGAGTTTATATTAATTAAAAACAGATGTGGTTACCTTCAATAACATTGTCACTCACGTGAACTTGGTTTGCAAAACAAAGTTGGAAGTTTTTCACATGATACACCTTTGAAATAAAATTATCTGAGTCATGTCGATTATTAAACGAAAAAATTCTTGACATTACGGATTTGAAAGCTCAGTTACAAGAAAAAGACATAGCAATTGAAGAGTTGAAGAAACTCATTGCTAAAATGGGTGGGAAAATTGTGGAACCTAGAATTAAGAAAACTGTTGTGAGACAACCCAATGCGTATAAAGTGACTAATTCCTCTGTCTTAGGAAAACCATCTATTTTCTCAAATTCTTCATTTGCAACATCTGGTTTTGCCCCCAAGACGGATGGGAAGGATAGGTTACTATAGATTCGTCCCAAAACGGTTATTCAAGTATAAAGCACAAATGTGATCAAACCAAGGATGTATAGATTGGCCACTAAACCCACACAAAACAAAGATAGTCAATCGCCTCATATTTCTAGAAACACTAATAGACATGTGTCTTTTACTACAGGAGTAGTCCCCACTTCTAGTGTTTGCCGGCCTAACCTTAAGCGCACTCAACTGAATGATAAGGTCTGGCAAAACAAGAGTCACGGGAAGATGAAGAAATTAGAATACCACCCTAGGAATTTGAATGTTTCTAAGAATAAAACGTCTGTATTTGCATGTAATGACGATTTGAGTGATTCGACTGATTTGAATGCTTTAAATGTTAAGTTTATTTGTGTGAAATGTGTAAAATGTGCTAATATTGATCATTCTATGTGTGCTATTAATAATGTCAACGACGTAGATACTAGAAATAAGAAGCAAATTGTGATGCCTATTAGTGCTAGTAAACCCAAACGCAAAGTGAACCATTCTGGTGCAACCCCCATAAGATAAGTACTGCATCAGACTCCACTACTAAGAATACTAGAAGCCGAATTTGGGAATTATATGAGTCTGCTAGCAAGTCTTGGAAGTGGTGGTTTACTAATCAATGTCCTCTAGGATATAAATGGGTGCCTAAGGTTAGAACAAATGATGTGACAACGAGCGTTAGTGTGCCTTTAAATGTTGAAACTAGGGAAACTAATGTTTCGGAAATCACAACTAACATGGAACCCAATTTAGCAAATGCTCCATCGTGCACTAATTTTTTTGCAGGTGATCGAGATAATTCTCTTCATACTGGACTCCGGATTCACCAAGCACATGACGGGGAATCTCAAGCTTCTAATTAACTTTGTGGAGAAGTTCCTGGGTACAGTCAGATTTAGTTCAGGGGAATATCAGGATCAAAAGGGTATACTACGTCGAAAGGCTCAATCACAATCTTTTCTTGGTTGCTCAATTCTGTGATGCAGATTTTGAGGTTGCATTTAGAAAGAAGACATGTTTTTTTGTGATTATGACGGGAATGATTTACTCACCGGTTCACGGGGTATAAATCTTTACACAGTTTCACTTCAAGACACAACTTCCACAACTTCAATTTGCTTCATGGCTAAAGCTTCAACTACTCAAGCATGGTTATCGCATCAACGTGTATGTCATCTCAATTTTGGTACCATCAACTTGCTTTCCAAGAAAGATATTGTGCGAGGCTTTCCAAGCTTAAAATTCATCAAAGATCATCTGTGACAATCTAACATTTTCAGGTAGTGAAATATTTTCTCGTATAATATTTTGAAACTTATTTTTGTGTTGGTTGACGAACTCACAATTTACGGATTTAAATTTGGGCTTACGTGCATAATTTGGCGTCTTTTACGACTAAACCGGAAACCTTAGGATTACGTATTTACGTTTTTGAACTCCGTTTTTGATGAGACAATTTTTATTGGATTTGTTTTGTGACGGTGATTCATAATTTATAAAAACTTTTTTCGTAAAACGACCAGAGGGCACGCAAATCGAGAAAACTAGAATCGAGAAATACCCGTAAACTAGTGAGATGGGACAAAACACTTTGTCCCACCCCACTAGCTATATGGGATGGCTACACTTGACACCACAACACAAGGTGGCATCAAGTTTAGCTAACACTTATACAAGTGTAAGCATATGCTTACATGTTAAGCTAACCATTCCACTAAACCACAAAACAAGCAACTTGTTTTCATTTTCATCATTTCTTACATGCAATCCACTCCAAAAACTCTCTCAACTCCTCCCTTTGCCGTCCCAAATAAGCCAACAAACACCCTCTTTGATCTCTTCTAGCCATAAACCACATGTTTACTAGTTCTATTAAGGTGTTCTCTTGAAGCCTTGATCATTTGGTGGCCATATTAACATCTTTGGAGGTGATTTGCTTATTTCCTAGGGCTGATTTTCCAACCTATGTTCTTGATATTTGATGGTCTTGGAGATACTTGTTGTGTTCATCAAGTTCTTGTCTTCCTAAAACAAGAAATCCACTTGGATTGGTAAAGAAGATCATCCTCTCCATTTTTCTCTTGTTATTTTGTAAAGAACAAATGTATTTTCTTTCATTTTGTATATGTATGTGATGTATATATGATGATAAAAATGTTGTGTGGGGATCAAGTGTTGATAAATATGCTTAAAAATGATGATAACTATAAGAAATGAAGCTAAAATCTTGATTATTTAGTTGGCTGTATAAAAACAGTAGATAACTAAAAGATGAACTGATAAAATTGCATGGTTTGATCTATTTACAGTAAGTAGATGATGTTATACACATGTGAGAGTTGGCCATGCAATGGAATCAAAATAATGAGTGAGATATGATCAAAACAAGTTAGGTGGTGTAATCTGAATAAGCAGTTTTGTAGGGACTGTTAAGGCAACTTAAACTCAAAATGGGCAGTAGTTATAACTAAGTTATATGTAGAACATATTATGAAGAACATGTCATCCAAAAATGAGCTTCTAAGTCATTATAGAACTCTAGATATGTTAAAAATGGTGAACATGAAGTTAAAAATCAGATTTTTGGAAATAATGTTTATTAATATTATATAAGCACTCACATTATAATGTATAAAATGTAAAAATATAAACCCACTAACTTATAAAACTTATTTATATAAATGTATAAAAGGTTAATTAAATGGGTAAATTATATAAATGGAGGTAAAATAATATTTATAAGTAATAAAAACTATAAACTTGATTTTTACGACTTTTTCGGCTATCGCCGTAAAATTAACGTTTTTCGCCAAATAAAACTTAGACGACCAAAGCCGTCTAATGTAAAGTTTATAAAAGTTGTATACTGATGTATAGATAGCTAAGACAAGTAAAAACCGATAAAACCCGAACTATAAGAATTACGGACATTTACGAGCTAACTAAACATATTGGACTAATAATTGGACTTAATAAGATAAAAACTTGTAAAAAGAACTTATTGGGCTTAACCCATTTGGGCCCAACATGAAAAGTATATATACTGATAATATAGGTATAAAATGGGTAAAAACAAGTTAAAGAACTTATAAAAGACTTAATGGACTTAAAATAGGTAAAATCGGTAAAACTAGTGAACTAGTAAGACGTTACCAAGACGTAAACACTAAAATGAGTAAACAAGGATGTATAAACCCACTTGATCATCATCATATGTACAAAATCATCATATATATATTGTTATTTTGATAAAAGTCATTGGACCGAGTCTAAGACCGTTTATTATTTATATAGGTTTCCGTGACCGAAGCAAGCCCGTAGCCGACAATCCGCCTTTCATTAACAACATGAGTTCATAGCCTCGCACTCTTTTAAATGTTTTATAAAATGATTTGTAAACCCGCGAGGGAGATAACATGCTAGATTTTTATAAAAATAGAACACAAGTAGTCCCGATTGTATGCTTAATGATATGGACCCGAATGATGCTATGACCCTATATTCGAGACTAAAAGGATTATTAGTAGTTAGGTTATGTCACTTAAAGTCCCATTAGCATGAATTGTGAAGTACCGGGTTTTGGTAGACGCTTATGCATTTGATAGTACTATTTGGGGACGATCACCCAGTTCGCGCCTTGACGGTTGATCCTCGTCGTACCACATTGATTGGTAAGCGAATTTATGTATGAGAAGATTCCATAGCGTGATTTTTGTGACGACACGCTAACTTAGATGGGAAAATTGTTTGTCGGGTTCGTGGCCCGCTGTTTTCATAGTAAGGTAACAATGTCATGCGGCTAATAATAATCCTACATTATAAAACATAAATACAAAACGATAACGACGCTATTACGATGAATATATTACCTATCATGGTAATATAGAGACTACGGTCTCATGGACGGTTTCAGATGTATGCTTGATTTATATATTGCCTGACTAGCAATATGTGGACTTACTTCCGATATTATACTTGTGTTCTGATTTTAAATGAATGTAAATGATTGTTTTATATAACGGTTTTCATTAAACTCTATGAATTCACTCGGCATTCGCTGATATGATTTTTGCATGTTTTTATCTCAGGTGCTTGAAGGTAATCCGGATGGAGATCGACTCTGATGGCCCACACTTAATATTAAAAATGTTCATTCGATCTGTGTTTTGTAAACTTAATGACATGTATAATTTGGGACCTGTTGTACGCTTTTAAAACTTTTTATCGAATGAATGTTTGTTAAACCTTGTACAACCATTTTTATGTGTTGTCTATGATTGGAGTTATTGTGCTATCCCGTAACACTCTGAAAGACCCTTCCGCTGTACCGATACGAAAAATGAGAGTGTTACAGTTTGGTACCAGAGCTCTCGTTATAGAGAACAAAGGATTTAAAAAAAACCAAGGTTTTGAACAAAACTTTTCAAAATCTTTTGACAATGAACATTTAAGAATAATATTTGAAAAATATTTTGACTATAACGGTGCCAGAGATCTCCGACGTTACCAACAAGCCCTATTGAGAAGATATATATTTTAATATATATAATTTAATTTATATATATGTATATATCGTGATTTCATTATGTAATTGTTTAACTAGTATGGTATCCTAATACGAGATATATATATAAATGCAGATTGTCATGGCTGACCCTAATATTCCTGTAGAAAACCATGCTATTCCCGAACCTAATATAAAAGATGATCCTTATTTAGACTTAGTAGATTTTGATATCGATGAGGAGGAGGAACCATTTGAGGATCCCGAGCCTGAGTTAGGACTAGGAGATAAGATTGCCCCTCAGGTTGACTTAGTAGAGAATGATATTAAGAATGCTGATATTGAGAATGATGATGAGATTGGATTAGATAATTTAGATGATGAGATTGACGACGAGGATGTCGAGGAGGATGTAGGTATAGATGTTGAGGTTGATGACGATGAGGAAGCTGAGCTTATTTATCTGTATGATGTTCCAGAGGGCGAGCCTTTGCCCCCACCAGTTTGTTTGTCTGATTCTAAGGATGAGTTACCTAGGGATGAAATGTCTGAATCGTCTGAATCTGATTCTGAATCAGAGGAGGATGAGGATGATGATGCACCTGACGGTACTGATGGTATTGCTACTCGTAGACGTGAGATAGGAGAGTCGTCTAGTGCTCGAGAGGCTACTCATATTGATGGTCTTGCACCATGGGCCTTGAGACGTGATCTAGATGCTTCCCGTGTTAAGAGTTGTATGACAGAGGTTGGATTAGGTGTGGTTCAGACTCAGGTTGCTTATTTGGAGTCGAAGACTAAGGTTGGCGAGAAAGAGCGAGAATTGCTTAGTTTGGATTTGAGTGATGTAGAACGTGGTTTGAATGAGGCTTTTAGGAGGTTATCGGTATTGGAAAGTGGTGAGTATGCTGCTATGAAGAGAAAGGTGAATTCTATGGAGATTCAGTTGAGTGTGGCTCGTGTGATGCGTGAGAAAGCCGAAAAGGAGTTGAATATATCCGTGGGATGGAACAGTAGATTTTATGCCGACATGGTTAAAAGAGGAGTAATCCGTAAGAGCCCAGCTGAAGATGTGTCCAGTGATCGTCCGGCGAAGATCCAGAAGACGATGGATGATAGACCATCTGGCGGTTCTCAGTAGACCAGTCTGTATTTAGTAGTGACCTTTATATCTTTTGTGCTTTTGTAGCTTTGACTGAACCGACTTGTTAGTAATAGACTTGGCACGAATTTTGAGTGTATATAGTGCTAGAACTTTGATATGGGATGTACTAAGACAATACTTTTGTTTCAAATCGAATGAAATATGTATCTTGTCTTGAATTCCATATTGTGCCTTATTTGTATCTTGATTATGAATTCGATCCATATTATATGAATCCTTTGTTGGATGAATGCTTAATACTTTGAAATTGTGGAATTATAGAACTATGCCGCCCAAGAAGGCTGTGACTGAGGATGATGTACGTAGGATTATTACGGAGCAAGTTACCGCATCTATGACTGAATTTATGGCAAATGCTAGAAATGAAGCTGGCGGTAGTGGAGCTGGCGGTAGTGGAGCTGGCGGTGGTGGAGCTGGCGGTAGTGGAGCTGGCGGTAGTGGAGCTGGCGGTAGTGGAATTGGCGGTACTAATGTGAATGTGAATGCTAATAATGTGAATGCTAATGGTGGAGGAAATGTAGGAGGACTTGGAACGAATGCACCTGAAGTTGGTGGCTGTACTTATGTGACGTTCATGAAGTGTGAACCTCTACCTTTTAATGGAACTGAAGGTGCTGTAGGACTAAGCCAGTGGATTGAGAAGATTGAATCGGTGTTTAGGATTAGTAAGTGTAAAGAGGAAGATAAGGTGAATTTTGCTATGGCTACTCTTAAAGGTCGTGCGTTGACTTGGTGGAACGGGAGAATTGCTTTCATAGGTCTTGATGCTGCTAATGCTACTCCTTGGGCTGAAATTAAGAAGTGGATGACTTTGGAGTTTTGTCCTCGTAGTGTGATTATTAGGTTAGAACAGGAGTTGATTCATCTGAGAATGAAAGGTGTGGACATTGATAGTTACACGAATCGATTCCATGAGTTAGCCTTGCTATGTCCTCGATTGGTTGAACCCGAAGAGATCCGAATTGAGCAATATGTGAAAGGGTTGACCAGGAATATCCGGGGGGACGTAACATCATCGAAACCACTGACCATTGATGATGCTGTTCGAATGGCTTACCAACTCATTGGACAGATAATTCAGGATAAGGAAGATGAAGCCCGTGTTGGTGAGAAAAGAAAGGGAGACGGTGATCGTATAGATAGAGGTGATAATAGGAAGATCATTAATCGCCGTCAGAACAAGAGAAAGGGGAATGCAAATGCTATTACCAACAATGCACCGCACAACGATGATAGATGTCCTAAGTGTGGCAACAAGAGGCATGCCGGCGACTGCTGGAAGTGCCGAAATTGCGGAAAGCTTGGACACAAGGTTGAAAGGTGTAAGAAGGGAACCATTTGCTTCAACTGTAATGAAGAAGGTCATAGGAAATCGGAATGCCCCAAGTTGAAAGCGATTGTACCTGGAAGAAACCCCCAGGTTGGTATCTACCAACTTGGAACAATTGAGGTGAAGAAAGAGGATCCGAATGTCGTTACCGGTACGTTTTTACTCAACAATCATTATGCTGTTGCTTTATTCGATTCGGGTGCCGATAGGAGCTTTGTATCCACTAAATTTAGTGCCCTTATTGATATTGAACCTGTTGAGATAAGTACCAGTTACGAGGTGGAATTGGCTGATGGTAAATTAGTGAAAACTAATAAGCTATTAGAAGGATGCTCTCTAAATCTCTTGAACCATTCCTTTCCGATTGATTTGATGTTGATAGAATTAGGTAGTTTTGATATTATTATTGGTATGGATTGGTTGTCGTTGAATAATGAAACTATTTTATGTGGAGAGAAGAAAGTTAAGATTCCTCTTAGGAATAGGACGTTAGTAATTGATGGTAGTCGAGGTGAATCCCGTTTGAAAATCGTTTCATGTATTAAAGTCCAAAAGTACATTAGGAACGGTTGTGAGTTATTCTTAGCTCAAGTGACCGGGAATGAGTCTAGGGAGAAACGATTGGAAGATGTACCTATTATTTGTGAATTTCCTGAGGTATTTCCTAAAGATTTACCCGGACTTCCACCGATAAGGCAAGTAGAGTTTCGATTCGATTTAATTCCTGGTGCTGCACCGGTGGCACGTGCGCCTTACCGATTAGCCCCTTCTGAATTAAAGGAGTTATCTGAGCAACTTAAGGAGTTGTCTGATAAAGGTTTTATTCGACCGAGCTCGTCGCCTTGGGGAGCTCCAGTCTTGTTCGTTAAGAAGAAGGATGGATCTTTTCGTATGTGCATTGATTATAGGGAACTGAATAAGTTGACAATTACAAATCGATATCCTTTACCTAGGATTGATGATTTGTTCGATCAACTGCAAGGATCTAGTGTGTATTCTAAGATAGATTTGCGGTCAGGATATCACCAACTTCGCGTCCGTGAAGAAGATATTCCTATAACTGCATTTAGAACTCGTTATGGATACAATGAATTTCAAGTAATGCCATTTGGGTTAACTAACGCACCTGCGGTTTTCATGGATTTAATGAATCGAGTGTGCAAGCCCTACTTGGATAAATTTGTGATTGTGTTTATTGACGATATTCTGATCTATTCTAAGAATGAAGATGAGCATAGAGAACATTTGAGGATTGTTTTGAATTTGTTGAAGGATGAAAGGTTGTATGCTATGTTTTCGAAGTGTGATTTCTGGTTAGATTCTGTGCAATTTCTTGGTCATGTGATTAACAGAGATGGAATTCATGTTGATCCTGCAAAGGTTGAAGCTATTAAGAATTGGTCTGCACCGACAACGCCAACGGAAGTGCGACAGTTCTTAGGATTGGCTGGCTATTATAGGCGATTCATTAAAGAATTTTCTTTGATAGCTAAACCCTTGACTAAGATTACTTAGAAGAATAAACCTTTCGTTTGGGGAAGTGATGATGATGGAGCATTTCAGACATTGAAGCAAAAATTATGTAGTGCACCAATCTTATCATTACCCGACGGGAGTGAAGATTTTGTAGTGTATTGTGATGCATCTCTTAGAGGTTATGGAGCTGTTTTGATGCAGAGGGAGAAAGTGATAGCTTATGCTTCTAGGAAATTAAGGAAGAATGAGGAGAATTATACTACTCATGATCTTGAGTTAGGAGCTGTAGTCTTTGCTCTTAGGTTGTGGAGACATTATCTGTATGGCACCAAGTGTACGGTATTCACCGATCACAAAATCCTACAGTATATTCTCAACCAGAAGGAATTGAACATGAGGCAACGAAGATGGATAGAGTTGTTAAGTGATTATGATTGTGATATAAAATATCACCCAGGAAAAGCCAATGTTGCTGCTGATGCGTTGAGTAGGAAAGATAGAGAGCCTATCAGGGTGCGTTCTCTAGTCTTGACCGTGCACAATAATTTGCCTGAGCAAATTAGAAATGAGCAAATAGAAGCTTGTAAGAAGGAGAATTTTGTTAATGAAGGGTTCCGAGGAGAAGGAGATCCTTTAGAGGTTAGAGCTGATGGAGTGAAATGCTTAAGAGGTCGTATGTGGATACCTAAGTTTGGAGGCTTAAGAGATTTGATTATGTTAGAATCCCATAAATCTAAGTATTCCATTCATCCGGGATCTGATAAGATGTACCATGATTTGAAGAAGTTGTACTGGTGGCCGAATATGAAAGCTGACATAGCTATGTATGTTCTCCAATGCTTGACTTGTTCTAGAGTCAAAGCGGAACATCAAAAGCCATCAGGACTACTTCAACAACAAAAGATTCCCGAATGGAAGTGGGAGCGAATTACAATAGACTTTATCACCAAGCTTCCTAGAACATCATCTGGAAACAATTCGATTTGGGTTATTGTCGATAGACTGACCAAATTAGCACACTTCATTCCGGTTAAGGAGCAGTTCTCACTAGAGAAGCTGACTCGAATATACCTTGATAATGTTGTATGCAAACATAGAGTGCCTGTATCGATCATTTCAGATCGAGATCCTAGATTCGCATCGAATTTTTGGAAATCTCTCCAAAGATCTTTGGGAACGAATCTCGATATGAGCACTGCTTATCACCCCTAGACTGATGGGCAGAGTGAAAGGACGATACAAACACTGGAAGATATGTTGAGAGCTTGTGTGTTAGACTTTGGTAAGAATTGGGATAAACATTTGTCGTTAGCAGAGTTTTCGTATAACAATAGTTACCATTCTAGTATTAAGGCTGCACCGTTTGAAGCTTTGTATGGTAGGAAGTGTAGATCTCCTGTATGTTGGAGTGAAGTTGGGGATACCCAGCTCACGGGACCGGAATTGATGCGGGAGACTACGGAGATGATAGTTCAGATTAAGAAGAGATTGTTGACTGCCCGTAGTAGACAGAAAAGTTACGCGGATGTGCGGCGGAAGCCAATGGAGTTTGAAGTGGGTGACCGAGTAATGTTGAAAGTATCGCCATGGAAAGGCGTTATAAGATTTGGAAAACGAGGAAAATTGAATCCCCGTTATATTGGACCCTTTAAGATTTTATCTAGAGTAGGTCCGGTGGCTTACAAACTAGAGTTGCCCCCAGAACTTCATGGTGTTCACAACACATTCCATGTATCTAATCTGAAGAAATGTCTAGCAGTGAGTGATGAGAAAATTCCGTTAGGTAAGGTTCGAATAGATGGGAAGTTGCATTTTATCGAAGAGCCCGTAGAAGTTATGGACCGTGAGGTAAAGCAACTGAAACAAAGTCAGATACCTATTGTCAAGATCCGATGGAATTCAAAGCATGGACCGGAGTATACTTGGGAACGAGAGGATGAAATGTGGAAGAAATATCCGCACCTCTTCGATTTCAATAAGAAACGGACATCCAAATGAAATGGATCACGAGGACGTTGATCCCTTTTAGGAGGAAAAGCTGTGACAATCTAACATTTTCAGGTAGTGAAATATTTTCTCATATAATATTTTGAAACTTATTTTTGTGTTGGTTGACGAACTCATAATTTACGGATTTAAATTTGGGCTTACGTGCATAATTTGGCGTCTTTTACGACTAAACCGGAAACCTTAGAATTACGTATTTACGTTTTTGAACTCCGTTTTTGATGAGACAATTTTTATTAGATTCGTTTTGTGACGGTGATACATAATTTATAAAAACGTTTTTCGTAAAACGACCCGAGGGCACGCAAATCGAGAAAACTAGAATCGAGAAATACCCGTAAACTAGTGAGATAGGACAAAACACTTTGTCCCACCCCACTAGCTATATGGGACGGCTACACTTGACACCACAACACAAGGTGGCATCAAGTTTAGCTAACACTTATACAAGTGTAAGCATATGCTTACATGTTAAGCTAACCATTCCACTAAACTACAAAACAAGCAACTTGTTTTCATTTTCATCATTTCTTACATGCAATACACTCCAAACACTCTCTCAACACCTCCCTTTGCCGTCCCAAATAAGCCAACAAACACCCTCTTTGATCTCTTCTAGCCATAAACCACATGTTTACTAGTTCTATTAAGGTGTTCTCTTGAAGCCTTGATCATTTGGTGGCCATATTAACATCTTTGGAGGTGATTTGCTTATGTCCTAGGGCTGATTTTCCAACCTATGTTCTTGATATTTGATGGTCTTGGAGATACTTGTTGTGTTCATCAAGTTCTTGTCTTCCTAAAATAAGAAATCCACTTGGATTGGTAATGAAGATCATCCTCTCCATTTTTCTCTTGTTATTTTGTAAAGAACAAATGTATTTTCTTTCATTTTGTATATGTATGTGATGTATATATGATGATAAAAATGTTGTGTGGGGATCAAGTGTTGATAAATATGCTTAAAAATGATGATAACTATAAGAAATGAAGCTAAAATCTTGATTATTTAGTTGGCTGTATAAAAACAGTAGATAACTAAAAGATGAACTGATAAAATTGCATGGTTTGATCTATTTACAGTAAGTATATGATGTTATACACATGTGAGAGTTGGCCATGCAATGGAATCAAAATAATGAGTGAGATATGATCAAAACAAGTTAGGTGGTGTAATCTGAATAAGTAGTTTTGTAGGGACTGTTAAGGCAACTTAAACTCAAAATGGGCAGTAGTTATAACTAAGTTATATGTAGCACATATTATGAAGAACATGTCATCCAGAAATGAGCTTCTAAGTCATTATAGAACTCTAGATATGTTAAAAATGGTGAACATGAAGTTAAAAATCAGATTTTTGGAAATAATGTTTATTAATATTATATAAGCACTCACATTATAATGTATAAAATGTAAAAATATAAACCCACTAACTTATAAAACTTATTTATATAAATGTATAAAAGGTTAATTAAATTAGTAAATTATATAAATGGTGGTAAAATAATATTTATAAGTAATAAAAACTATAAACTTGATTTTTACGACTTTTTCGGCTATCGCCGTAAAATTAACGTTTTTCGCCAAATAAAACTTAGACGACCAAACCCGTCTAATGTAAAGTTTATAAAAGTTGTATACTGATGTATAGATAACTAAGACAAGTAAAAACCGATAAAACCCGAACTATAAGAATTACGGACATTTACGAGCTAACTAAACATATTGGACTAATAATTGGACTTAATAAGATAAAAACTTGTAAAAAGAACTTATTGGGCTTAACCCATTTGGGCCCAACATGAAAAGTATATATACTGATAATATAGGTATAAAATGGGTAAAAACAAGTTAAAGAACTTATAAAAGACTTAATGGACTTAAAATAGGTAAAATCGGTAAAACTAGTGAACTAGTAAGACGTTACCAAGACGTAAACACTAAAATGAGTAAACAAGGATGTATAAACCCACTTGATCATCATCATATGTACAAAATAATCATATATAAATATTGTTATTTTGATAAAAGTCATTGGACCGAGTCTAAGACCGATTATTATTTATATAGGTTTCCGTAACCGAAGCACGCCCGTAGCCGACAATCCGCCTTTCATTAACAACGTGAGTTCATAGCCTCGTACTCTTTTAAATGTTTTATAAAATGATTTGTAAACCCGCGAGGGAGATAACATGCTAGATTTTTATAAAAATAGAACACAAGTAGTCCCGATTGTATGCTTAATGATATGGACCCGAATGATGCTATGACCCTATATTCGAGACTAAAAGGATTATTAGTAGTTAGGTTATGTCACTTAAAGTCCCATTAGCATGAATTGTGAACTACCGGGTTTTGGTAGACGCTTATGCATTTGATAGTACTATTTGGGGACGATCACCCCAGTTCGCGCCTTGACGGTTGATCCCTGTCGTACCACATTGATTGGTAAGCGAATTTATGTATGAGAAGATTCCATAGCGTGATTTTTGTGACGACACGCTAACTTAGATGGGCAAATTGTTTGTCGGGTTCGCGGCCCGCTGGTTTCATAGTAAGGTAACAATGTCATGCGGCTAATAATAATCCTACAATATAAAACATAAATACAAAACGATAACGACGCTATTACGATGAATATATTACCTATCATGGTAATATAGAGACTACGGTCTCATGGACGGTTTCAGATGTATGCTTGATTTATATATTGCCTGACTAGCAATATGTGGACTTACTTCCGATATTATACTTGTGTTCTGATTTTAAATGAATGTAAATGATTGTTTTATATAACGGTTTTCATTAAACTCTATGAATTCACTCGGCATTCGCTGATATGATTTTTGCATGTTTTTATCTCAGGTGCTTGAAGGTAATCCGGATGGAGATCGACTCTGATGGCCCACACTTAATATTAAAAATGTTCATTCGATCTGTGTTTTGTAAACTTAATGACCTGTATAATTTGGGACCTGTTGTACGCTTTTAAAACTTTTTATCGAATGAATGTTTGTTAAACCTTGTACAACCATTTTTATGTGTTGTCTATGATTGGAGTTATTGTGCTATCCCGTAACACTCTGAAAGACCCTTCCGCTGTACCGATACGAAAAATGAGAGTGTTACATCATCTTTGTTCTTCTTATGAGCTTTGTAAAGCTAAACGAACTAGTTTCAAGACAAAGACTACACCAAGCTCTAAAGGACGGTTACATCTTCTAAATATGGATTTGTGTGGTCCTATGCGAGTTCAAACTATCAATGGGAAGAAATACATTATGGTTTTTGTCGATGACTACTCAAGGTACACGTTGTTGGGTCTAAAAGTTGATGTGGCAGAAACTCAAATTGAAGAAACATCAAGACGTTTGTTCAAGACACGCTGACATGTGAAAGCTAGACGCTGACAAATGTCAAGCGCGGATGGACGTCCCACGGGCTAATAGAATCTTCTAATTAGGGAATATATTGAGTATATTATTTATGATATATTCAGTATATAGTTATCTAAATAGAAGATATACATGTTTATTCATTCTTATCTCTTGTAAACCCTAATCCTTACACTATAAAAGGAACCAAGGGTCCTAGGTTTATTCATAACATTCATATACAATGTAAACCTAAAGCGTGTGTTGCACTAGACGTGGGATTAAATGTATACACTTCTAGTGGTTTTTTTATTATTAATATAATGAACAATCGTTGAGTAATCTTTGTGTTCTTTGTGCCCAAACACCTTGTTTCATGATTATTGTTCTTTTCCGCTATGATTTATTTCATACGAACAATGATTATGCCTAGTTGCTTAAAGATCCGAGGAAACTTAGGTTTACACAGTTGGTATCTGAGCCTTGTGGCTCGTGATGCTAGGACCAACAAGGTGTTCGTAATGGTGAGAAGAAAGAAAAATCCGTTTAGGGTTTTTCTGGGCGGTTTTGGGTGTGCATCGGTTTTCAGAAGAGCATAACTTTTTATTAAACCGTTGGATTGCCACGAAAATGTTTGTGTGTGTTCTACACACATATATCTAGATATCCACCGGAGGGATTGTCAACATCTATCCACAATAAAAAGTTATTAGGCGTCAAATTTAGTAGCAGAATGGGTGATCATATGAAGTTTTCTATGAACAATGATAGTAAAAATGCGATTTCTCTTTCGTTAACCGTTGGATCGTTATGAAACTTTTGATGTAGGTTCTTGAAACTTGTGTCTAGGATCACACCAGAGCGATCATCGATCTAATATGTTAGGAGGAAGTTATGTGACGTTGAAGTTGACTGAAGTGGTGATATTCATATTTAGGGTTTTGTCTAAAAACCCTAGATTCGTTGTTCGTTTCTGCGAGTAATGATCATACTAGCCTTGGTGAGTGGTTTCTTGAAACCAGATGAACCCTAGTATGATGTTTGTTGATCTTGGTTGCTGCAGTTAAAGAAAAGAATTTATAATTAGGGTTTATCTTAAAACCCTAGAATCGGTAATGGATGGCAGTAACAAGAACAGAAAACGATTGTTCATCGTTTAAGCTTGGATCATCATTCACTCTAGTAGACATCACGTGAGGTACATGTGGGGTACCTTTTGTCATAATATAGCAAAGTTGTGATATACTATGATTCAAAGATTTGAATAACAGAAACGTGATTGGCTATGATATGATATGTACGTGATGATTGGTCATGTGAAGATGATTGGTCATATGATTGGTAATTTTTAATACATATACGTCTCCAAGTTGATGATTGGTCTTATGACGTGTGCTGCTCATGAGTCAAGGCTATGGTCCAAAGTTCATATTCACGTGGGGAAAAGACAAAAGTAATGGCTAACTCTTGTGATCCATTCATATGGAATGTATATGACGTGGGATACAAAAGACGATGACAGAAGGACACGCTGACCGGAATAAGTCAGGCGCTGATAGAAAGCGCTGACATGTGTTGTCCGAGATACTTTGTCTAAAGCACTAACAAGTATTGTTCGATATTGGACAATACATATGGTAAAAATATTGGACAGTGAAGGTTATTGGACGACAAAGGAAATGCTGCTGTTTGGAAAATTGGTTATGGTTTTGGCACACAAAACGAGGTATTTACACACGAAGGTACATAGAATCTCTATTTTATTTAGAATATCGTTTTGATATTAATGGCTCGGATATTTTTAAAAAGGGGGTTAATGATTTTTACGTGAGTTAGCAACAATTCGTGAAGTAATTTATTGGAGTAATATTTCTTACGTAATCGGGGTAGCCTTGTGAAAGAGTTATTCGATATATCCTTTTACATATGAAGATATTGTTTCATTAAGACTCTTCATGAAGAGGTGATGGCTTAAAGGGAAGAATTCTTATGGTAAATTTGATGCTTGAAGTAGATTTTCGCGAGTATGTGTTTGTCACACCCCACCAATGGCGTAATATGGGGCGCGACGTATGGATATCATCACAACATGGCGTGTCTATAGAGATAACTATATGAAATAAGAAATGTCATAAAATAGTGACACAAAAGTCATGACAATATCTCAACAATGTAGGAGTCTAGGTAAGTAGGTAACAGTCCTACCACTTACCCAAGACAAACAATAAACATAAACCAAACAAACATATAGGTGCCAACATGTATCACTTATAAAAAAAACATAAAGGTAAACTAAGAAGGAACGGGGATCTCCTTCTAAATGCATTCCTACTCGACTCCAATCCTAGCCACATATGTTCTCACGCTTAACCACGTTATCACCTGAAAGAGACACTAAAACACGTCAACATAAAGTTGGTGAGAGTCATAGGTTTAGACTCCAACGCCAAAACACACCATAAGCTATGAACCATATCCAACTTTAAGAACATATGGACAATGTAATACAAACATGCATTAACAACTACTATTCAAGATTAAACAAACCCAACCAAATCCAAGGCTCCCAGCCTTATCAAACACCATGGTCCCATAGGCGCCCATGCACCTATGAACCAATCCCAAGGCCCCGCCTTATCATCGTCCCCTTGGTACCAAGTCAAAACATAAAAACAATCAAGAATCATCTAGCAGTTAATCACGTAAGTAAGCACAAGTCCATCACCAAACATAAAACATTCACAACATAATATATAAACAAGACAGTGTCTCTTCCATCCCATCTGGAAGTCAAAAAAATTAGTAAACATGGGACTATGAAACTCACCTGATTGAGCTTCTCCAAAAATCCGCGCACTAGCAAAAAGCTAACAAACCAAAAACACATAATCAAAACATGAACCAAACACTAAAATGGCTCATCAACCTATGATGGACATCTAAGCTTCTCCCATATATATACCTCATATATATGCTCTAAGCATCTCATTACACCATTCTATAAAGCCCTTAACTCATTATACTTCATAACCCGTCCCGTTAACATTTTACCCAAAACAGTCCCGGTTTTAGATCTCCAAACTATAAGCCAAACGCCCACTTAAACATACCCATGATCTCTGTAAAGGGAATATGTATGCCCTTACATATGTTAACTAACACCTCCCACTTGCCCCAACCTTAAAGCTACTGTTAAGGCCCCGATATATATATATACTTTTGTCACTCCAGATTTACTGATTTTAAACATACAAAAAGTTTGAATGTCCCAATGCAACCCTAAGTACCCTAACCCACCATCTTATCCCCAATGCAGATACTTACTATAATATATAAACCATCTCTCATGTTCGTTTGAATGTCCTTCTAGCGTCAACCTCAAACAGCGCTACGGTAGGTGACGTGCGAGATTCTTTATGGATCAAGCTTGTGTCAACAAGAAAGAAACAACGGTAAGATTCTTTATGAATCAAATCTGTTCTAGGAATTTGAATTGACGACTTATTCAAGCGGATGTCAGTCCAATTGATTCACTCTTTATGTTCGTAGTCTTGCTTTGAGACGGTCAAGTAAAGAGAACGGCTACTACAGCCGCGAAACCCTGTCAAGGAGGATCTTAATTGAATCTACCTAATCATAGGTACGATATTTGATATCGCCTAACGGTCTTCACCGACCGGAGGTAAAACGCTATCGATTTAGGACGAATGTCAAAGCTATTTAGTCTGTGTCCATGTTTTGTCTCAAGAAGGTGGCGTTACAGTGTACTCAGCAAAGTCGAAGGTTCAAAACCACATACTCATGCCCAAAGACATATTCAACAATCAAGGAGATTGTTAGCAAGCTTTCTAAATGGTGCATAGTGTGAGTATGTGGATGAAGACACAAGATCGCAAGATGGAAAAGACAAGTCAAGGACGGTTTGAAGATCTCAAGATTAAAAGACAAAGTCGAAAGACAACTACAAAGGCTCAAAGATCACAGCATGAAGGAACAAGACTACTATTACACGTTCAAGACTCAGTTATGGCGAGATTAGTAATCTCTACAAATCTCCAAATGACGAAGGGGAATGACCTCTCATTGGGGGAGATTGTTAGCCTCAAAATATTGAGTCAAACAAGAATGATCGATGGTAGGTTTATTAAGTATCGTTTATTAGAACGTTGTAATAGGTAGTATAATAGTCGTGACAATACGAGCTTGATGGCTAGCTTAAAAGGCCTCTTTTAAGGTACTAAGCATTTATTCAAGCCCGACCCAAATAATATAGTCCATATAAATCCCACATGTAGGCGGACTATATAAAGCCCTTCCTAACATGTTAGGAAGGGTTAGCCATTTTGTTGTTCTTGATCTAATCCTCCTTATGTTTCACACTTCTCTCTCTACTTTCTCTTTCTAAAATTCATCTCTTTTCTTCCTTAAATCTTTAATCTATCATCATAAATCATGGGACAACACTATTTGAGTTTGACTTAATCCTTTTGAGGTTTTGGAAATCTGTAGTTATCGATCTGTTTGAAATCTTTAATCGTATTGGTGGATTTTTGATCGGTTTATGTTACTTCCATGATGGTCCTATGTGCGTATTGTGTTTCGTAGATTGTTGGTGAGAGTTTCATCTATCAGCGCTCCATGTGTTCCGTATTCGGTACACTAAATTCGTATGGTTTCAAATTCGTTTCTTCTAAATTTTCTTATTTCAATTTGGCGGTCGAAATTTCTTTTTAGAGGGGAAGAATTATAAAACCGATATAATCCATTTTAATTTCAAGGACGAAATTTTCTTTTTATACGAGAAGAGTTGTAAAACCCAAAAAATCGGTTGTATTTTATTTCATCAATTGAATATAGGTTGGTGTATTTAAATAATAAGATTTTGATATTAAAAGTTTAGGTTATGATTATTTGTGTATTGTTATTCTTAACATAAGAAATATTTTTCAAAAAAAAAATTATGATGGAACATTCACATCTTTTGTTAGTTTCATAATTTTTATGTTCATATCAAAATTTCGAGGATGAAATTATATTTTTAGTATGGTACAATTATAATACCCCAAATTTAAAAGTAATATTATAAAACACCAAATTTTAGTTATTTTAGAAATAAAATTACTTTTAAAGAAAGCAATGATGTAATATTCCACAATTTTAGACGTTTTTATCAATTTCTTGAGAAACAAAAAAAATGTACGATTTTATTATTTAACATGCTTGTTGAGATACTAATGATCAAATTTATATATAGAAGTATATTAAAATAATTCATGAGCTATTTCAACTTTTAGAACGAGTAAAACATAATGGGTCGATATAAATACAACAAGTATCCCGAAAATCATGATATTCAGTTACGACTTTAATACTAGTATATAAATGATACGAATGGTCGGCTAAACATTTTCACAAAAGATAGGATACTCCACAAACCCACAACCAATATCATTAAGAAAATCAGAATACTGAAGCATTGTTACGAGTATCATCGGTTTGATTGATTGTGTTTGATAATGGTTCTGTTAGATGAGGCTTAGGTTCACGTAATGCATATCGTTTGCGGTTGGGAGTTCATGTTTCATTCATGTTTAGGTGTGAGGTTTCCCTTAAGTTGGATGTAGGTATGCGAACGTTGTTTGAACTTGGAGTGCATGTTCATGCGTTTGGATTTCGCTTCTTTCAGTGTAGGCTATAAACTGTGAATAGGTTCGAGTCTCTTGTTGAGTTTGGTTTGTGTTGAGTTAGCGATTGTGTTATATCTCGGTTTTGGGTTCGATCTTACCTCATCGAATCTTGCTACTCGTGGTTGCAATCGTGCTTTGTTTTCGATGTGTCGTCTGATTTGGAGGTATTTTTTTGAACTAAACCTTTTATATGCTCTTCATAACCAATACGTTAAGTAATATGCTATATCTATATGTATTATGCATGGTTTTAATATGTCAATGAGTAGAACTCAAAATGGAGACCATGACTTCACGTTTATCTTCATCATAGGATTTTCAAATGCTAGTTTACATATTTGGTCCTCAGTTTATAAAGCAAGTTACAAGTAAATGTTATTGTATATAAAGTACACTTTTGCTCCCCTTTTTATTGTATTCCTTTCAAAATCAATCCAAAATTATAATCTAATTCTTTTGTTTTTGACATAAATATGTTAATAAGATTTAAGCTATTTTTACAAAAAAAACTATAAATGAAATACGAGGCCAGTAATAAAATCACTTACGTTGTGTTTTGTTAACGTGTGTAAAAAATGAATAGATAATAGTCTCAAAACTAAATCCTATCTAAATTTAGTACCTACATGTATTTGTACTATAAGAATATGAAAGACTTAATTTTAGAATCAGATGTACTAAGTTAATTCATTTTTAGAACACAATAATAGTTAAACGTGATTATACATAAACTTTTGGTAGAAGTAATAAAAATAAATATGGTTAGATGATTTTAGAGTCCAATACAATTAGTAATAATTTTTTTTTAAATATTAACATATAGTGGTTGAACAATTGTTGTAGATCACTCGGGTGAAAATAAGTTGGGACTTTCTTTTTTATATGAGTTTGGCTAAGGTACGGATATCCCTGTCTCTACTATTATGATTCGTTGTTTCTTTTGTTTAGTTAATTGATCGTACGGATATATCTACTATCTTTTCAAGCATTATTTATTTGCACGAATATCCGATCTCTCCTTTTAAGAATTATTTGTTTGTACCGATATTCGATCTTCCACTCTCGGTACATATTATTTGATCAATAAATATTTCTTTTGGCTATCGATATGATTCGTTGATCTTTTTATTTGCATTCAATATCGATAAAAATATTCCATCCTTTCTTTTAAAAGGATTCTCATGACATCCGATTTATATTATTTGTTTCGACATCCGTTCACTACTCATTTGACATAATCTTTTTGAATTTATTTGATTTGTGCTTCATTTGACACTACCATGATATGAACTGTTTCATTTTTTTAGAAATGACCTTTTGATATCCACTCATTTTTAAATCATTATTTGTTTGTACAGATATTCGATTCTTTTAGTAAGAACACCTCTTTCCTTCTTTTGTACTTCTTCATTTTGATCACCCCAAGCCTTTGCTTTGTTTCCTATAAGTTTACTTGATGTTTTGATTTGATCCATTAATCCCTTTGATTCGTTATGATCCTTTGATTGTTATGCCTTCATATGATTCACTTTGACCAAATATGATATATGCTTTGATATGACCTTTTGATTTTGAACCCTTATGCCCGAGCCATATATTTTGTTTCTAGTCATGGAGGTACCATGACAATGTCGGTTGATGCATTAACGACATGACACCATCTGAGGTGGTGTGATTAGACCTCGACGTTCCCTTTTGGATGGCCATTTATGCTATATATTTTGGAAGTGCATATGTATTGGAATTTAACAACCCTAATGTATCTAACATTCATGCATCAAGAGTAAACACAACAGATATGGTCGATTATCTATGCACATAATGTAATTAACATAAAAATAAAGAAAACATACCTTTAGTCCAAGAACGGATGATCAAGAACCCTAAATCATCAAAACCAAAAGAAACCCTAATTCGTTATACCATATCCGATTCACCATTGACAAAATATCAAGATAGATCTTCTCTAAGATAGTCCACACGACACTTCAATCAACCACCTTCGATTGCTAGATCTTGATTAAGTTATACTTAATAAAAAACAAACCCTAATACCTTTTAGGGTATTATTGCCATCGACTATAAAGAACCAAGAGGGGGAAAGGTTTGGTTTTAATGTTATGAAACAACGAATCACATCCATTATTTATATATTTGAGCCTTAGGTTTATTTATGCGAAAGATTACAACTTAACCTCCAAGTAATAAAACTTCTAGAGCTCAAAAGCTTTTCTTTCCTTTTCCTTGTGCTTAAATCAGACAAACACCCCTATAAGAGTGTTTGGTTTGACTTTTTGACTTTCTACTTTACTTATGTAGTAATTACATTAATTACCTTAAATTTTAAAGTCTTAATAATTAATCCTCGTTAAACCTTTTAACTTATTAATTAACTACCGTTAAGTATACACTTTTATCAAACTAAGTTTACACAATAAATATAGCCATGCTATATTGTTTAAATTTATGAAAGATGATCTTAATGTCTTAGTGTGTGACCTCTTAGGCCCACTTACTCCTGGCCTTATAAATACTATCTATGCCTTACGCACAACCCAACAGCTCCCACTTGCGGAAGTCTCCATCATATTGTAATTTTATACTAACATTGACGGATAGTCTAGGAACACCACCAATGCTCCCAAAAGTACTTGAGTTTAGTTTACGGCAAACAAGCTCAATCCTTGTGGTAATTTAAATAATACTGCATCCCTTTTGTTTCTGATACGGTTAATCATGAATGTGGATTTTATGTCATTTCAGTGGATTAACAATTTTGTTTCTCGTTTCAATGATTAATCAAGATCACCAAATGTAAAAAGAAACTTCTTTACTACAACTTGGACGCGGCCACGTAAACATCTGATTAATCCCACGAGGGGCCCAGTATGTATCATACTCCATTCATGGAGGAACAAAATTTCATTTTGACTACAAGCGCCTTTCACACATGTAATAAACACTTCTAACGTAAGTTTTATAACTGCCCACGTGAATGACACAATGTTCACTGAAATCAAGAAATGCTAACAATTCATAAAAAGATCCTCTTGCATCTCAAGTCTAGGGATAACAATACTTACCATATTTGTTGCTTCTTAATGATATCGATCAAGTCTACACGGTTTGGGTAATCCAATTATTCAACCACATTGAATAACCTATGAGTTTGGAATAATCATCTTTATGTATCTTTCAAAGATAAAACCAACACCCATAATTGTCTTAGTTCATTAATACTCCCATATGAATGATCGATAACATAAATTTAGAATATATGTAATACGCCATATGTAGACGATATATTCACATATTAAACATGCAAATATAGGACACAAATAGCATTTAATGAAAACGATCATACCCCATATGTCAATTCATTATTTAATACAATTGCTTAACCGCCCCTTATCCAAATAACAAATAAGATCAGTACATGATAAGTCTAGTTTGAATATTATAATCTTAGCCACAACAATCCAATTATTGATAAGGCATAGATTCTTTCAACCTAGATTATTGATCTTGTGGAACTTTGAGAATACTTATTCAAAATAACAAGTTGTGATATTCTTTTAGTCAATTTTTTTGCATGTAATATGATACAACAATATCATATAAATTGTCACACTACTTTCCATATGATGTATACAATATTTATTAGAAATGTTATTGCTATTGTTTCCAAAACTACAAAGTATTCTAACTTTTTAATGTATAATGCAACTATGCCAAGCATGTTAGTTACTAGCAATGATGTCATCCATAACAAAGAATTGCTAAAACTATAATTTAGTATCATCTCAATCAAAACAAGCACTAGTGCATACCATATAATTATGCTACTATTTTGTAAACCTTGGACATTCTATAACAATGGTTTGGATATTTAAACAAACTCCAAGTTTGTCAACAATAATGATACTACTTATGGTTACTACTAAATACATCCCTAGTATTTCCATCATAGGTTCTATGAACAAATTCCTCAATCCAACACTCATTTGAATGTTCCTACTACTGTCTTTCAATTAGATTCCAATGTTTCCAACATTTCTTCTAATATCTTACAATCAGAATTTTAATGTTACTAACATTATTTCTAATATCTTTCAATTAGAAATTAAGATTGTCAAATCAACTTTCATTCATACAAAAGATACAACCTATCCCATGTACAATATATCACGCCTTTAATTAATCCTCTAGTGGGTCTTCAAGAATTCATTCTCACGTTTCAATCTTACTACGTAAGATCCATCATTCGAGGTTCTCTCAGTGATTACTTATATTGTCTTTAGACTTAATTCACCACTTATGTTAAATCATAACATACTTTCTAAGGTTGTAAATTTCATTCTTCGAAAATTCTTATAAGAAACCTTACTTCACTCTTAGATACAATTTCTAAGATACAATATAGTTTCTAATATGTTCAATAACATATTTAATTTTAGATAAATAAATTTAAGTACTCCCACTTGCTTTGATATTTACCCATGAGTGATCTTAAATATAATTATAAATCAAATCCTACAAGTGATTGACTTTAAAACTTAAGACTTAGCTCATTTAGATACATGCTTTAAATCCATGTGTGTGTAACACCCCATTTGTTAATATGGAATGTTATAGTAACATATGGCGTGTCATCAAAGCATGCAAGGTAAATGTCTAAACATTCATGACCATAAATAGAAATACTGGAAACAAACATCGGTAGTCTAAGTAACTCACACACAAGCAATATTAAGTACTGTAAATGAAAGGACTAAACAATGTCCAAATGAAGTAAAGTATGAGAAAGTAGGAATAAATGCATAAGTTAAAAGAGGTTGGATATCTTCCATCTGAATGCACATACTCTTGAGATCCTACTTGCGACCTTGAGTACCTGCCGTTTGGGAACATGGAAATGGAAAACGGCTGAGCATAACATAAAGACATTAAGGAATGAAAGCATATAAAGCATATAAAGCATGAATTGCAGCGGAAATGAATAAGTACTAGGAAACCTAGATGTATGTCATGTTTACTGGTTTTAGTTCTGAAAACATATCTTATGTTACTTATGAAAATTTGTATTAGTTTAAAATACCACAAGCCAATATAGGTCATGAGGTCAACAACATGCATCAATACTTGGAGGGGTGACCTTGTCATGCAAATTAGAGGGGATGCCTCTAATTAATTGCTAATGGGTAGGAGGGATCAGCTCCTTGTGAAGGATGCAAGGCACACACCACATTCACCATGAAATCCTGACTGAACGGAACCTAGGATGCACCCATACGCCCCACATGATAATAACAATATAATAATGGCCAAATAACCGAAAGGGACGCCACGAGCTATCACTCTGCCGTGGTGAAGTCATAACACTGGTGCCTCCATTGTTATGGTTATGGTACCTCCATAACTAGGTGAAATTGGTCATGCATGTATACGGATAAGGTAACTAATAAAACATAAGCATTTAATCTGTAACTACTGGGGAAACAGTTGGCTGCATACGAGAAATCCTAATAAAGGAAGAGGTTGTCCTTACTGAAGGACGGGAAATCCGTACCTTGTAGCCAGTAGAAGCTAACGAAAACGTTAAAGAACCTATTCCGCCTTGACGGATAATACTACATAAGAATTGGAACGTGTATGAGTTGTCTGAATTACATGTGTTTTACTGGTTCTGTGTTATTAGCTTGTTATATTTAATCTGTCATGTTTAGTGTTTTACTGTGTTATATGTAGTTATACTGATGTTCTGTACTATATTATGCATGTAATAGTGTATTATAATACTTGTATTGTAATACTAAGTAACTTTCTAAAAATAGAAGGTTTCCAAAAATAGTAAGTTTTTAGAAAGTTTCCAAAAATAGTAAGTTTCCATAATTAGAAATAAGCTAATTTTTAATATCAAGTACAGTTTATTTAGTATAATACAAGTCATTGTTTTAAGGTAATGGCTTATTAATTAAATAACTTGGTTAATTAATTAAACTATATACTATAAGAATTTAATTAAAAATACATGTTTTAATTAAATTAAACTAAGTAAAATACTTTAGGTTATACATGAAATATTAATTTTAATATTAGTCATGAATTTAATTAAATTAAATAGTCTAAGAAATAATTAAATTAAATATATTTTGTGATTTTAATATTTTCCGAATCCCGAACCCGTGTTTTAAAAATTAACCCGAGCCCGAAACCCGTGGTCACATATAAGCCGAGCCAAACAGCCCTACCAGTGGCTAGACCGGCTAGCCGGTTGCCACTGGTGGCTCTCGGTTCCTATTGCCGAGCCACGACAGCCACTGCCGAGCCCGGTTCACACTGTTTCCCATCGGTTCGTGACCGGTTCCCCCTGTTTTGTTGTTTGGTTCCCACTGTTAGCACAAACACTCCACCGAGACCCTATTGGTCTTGGTTAGCACTCGATCCAAGCCCAAACCATACCCCGACCTCGAGTCGGGGTCCCCTTGCTTGCGTCAGAGCCAAACCGACCAACCTGAGACCCCTTGTGGTCTCGGTGGTGGTGATGAAGACAAGCCGAGAGCCCCTTGGCTCTCGGTGGTGTCTCGGCCTAACCAAAACCCGAACCAAACACCCCCTTTTTCATGTTTTTAATTAATCCCCATGTTTTCTTGATTTATTTTTAAGATTAATTAAATAATAATCATGAATTCATAACAGAATTAAAAGAAAAGGATTGTTTGATTATACCGAACACGTGGAAGAAAAGGTTATGAGATCACGATCACGTACACATGAAAATCAACTAAAAAATCATCTGAATCGTCCTTGGTGGTGCACTACGGCCGGCGGCAAGAAGGACAAAGGGAGGCAAGGGAAAACTTTTCTGTAACCTAAAAATTATGTTAAAAGTTTTCTGGAGTTTGTTTAACATAGGTTTAAGTTGTGTCATGGGCCAAGCCCACTTCTTCCTTCTTTCTCTTGTCTTTGCTACGGCCTAAAGGGAGCCCATGGGGAAACCCGTAGCTTTTCCGAGTTAAATTATTTACGTGATCATTCATGTTTAATTGTCGTGATTTTTATATGTCGTGTACTTAACACATTCATAATAAATACGTAATTACATGTTATTAAATATCGTGACTTGTGAATTATATTATAAATGGAAAGTTTTAAATATATCGTATTTTCGTGTATTCACTATTCATATGTACTGTTCATAGTATTTTAACACGGGTTTTACAACTCTTCCCCTCTAAAAGAACAATTCGTCCTCGAATTAGAGAAAACATAAAGTGAAAGAAACATACCCGAATCAGAACTAGAAATGAGGGTAAGAAGCTCGTATAGATTCCTCCGTCTCCCAAGTGGCTTCCCGCTTAGGATGATCCCTCTAGAGGATTTTGACGAAAGGGATCGTCTTCCTCCGCATGACACGATCTTGTCGCTCGAGAAATCTCTCGGGTTCTTCGACATATGAAAGATCCTCTCGGATCTGATCAAGCGGATACTGGACTACATGGACTGGATGATAGTTATATCCTCTGAGTAAGGACACATGGAACACGTTGTGAACATGTGATAGCTGAGGCGGTAAAGCTAAACAGTATGACACTTCACCAACGCGTTCTATGATGTCGAACGGTCCGATGAAGCGAGGACTGAGCTTCCCTCGGATTCCAAAATCTTTAACTCCTCGTGCAAGTGATACCTTGAGGGAAACGTGATCACCTACATTGAAAGATACATCTCTACGACGTTTATCAGCATAGCTCTTCTAACGAGCACGAGCTTCCTGAAGCTTCGCCTTGGTGACGACGACCTTCTCATTAGTCACCTTAATCATCTTTGGACCCTCTATCAGTCGTTCGCCCACCTGATCCCAGCAGATTGGGGCGCGACACTTCCTAGCATACAACATCTCAAAATGAGCACACTTGATGCTAGCGTGCCAGCTGTTGTTGTACGCAAATTCTACTAGAAATATATAATCATCCCAGCTTCCTGACCACTCTAGAGCACACGCCCGCAGCATGTCCTCCAATGTCTGAATGGTACGTTCTGACTGTCCATCGGTCTGAGGATGAAAGGTAGTGCTGAGCTTAAGTCTGGTGCCCCAAGCTTTCTACAGACTCTGCCAGAAACGTGATGTGAAACGGGGATCTCTCTCAGAGATAATTTCTGATGGAGTACCATTCAGTCTCATGATCTCCTTCTAAAAAGTGTCTGCTAATTTGCTGACCGGATGCTCCTTGCGGATCGGCATAAAATGAGCAGATTTAGTCAATCTATCAACAATAACCCATATAGCGTCGTTCTTCCTCTGAGTCACAGGAAGACGAGTAACAAAATCTATGGCGATTTTGTCCCACTTCCATGCTGAAATATCTAGTGGTTGTAGTAACCAACTAGCTCGCTGGTGTTCGATCTTCACATATTGGCAGATCATACATTTAGAAACGAAGGTGGCAACATCCTGCTTTATACCACTCCACCGAAAATGTTGCTTGATGTCGTGGTATATCTTGGTAGAACCAGGATGTATGGTAAATGGAGAGCTGTGAGCTTCAGTCAGCACAGCTTCCCTGAGTGTAGAGTCATCAGGAACCACTAGTCTAGTGCCCTGCCATAAGATATCGTCATTGCCAACACGAAACCCCATCTGCTGATCAAGGTTCTGAATGATAGCCCAAATCTCACCATCGTCCTTTTGAGCTTCCTTGATCCTAGAATATAAGTCTAGTTCCACTCTAAGATTCGCCCAGTAACCGTGCTGTCCTCGTACACAAAACTTAATATCAGTCATCTCTAGGTCACGGATGATCTCCTTTGTAATCCAGATGCCAACAATCATACCCAACCTTCTTCTTAGAGCATCTGCCACCATATTCGCCTTACCAGGATGGTACTTAATGTTGGTGTCGTAGTCCTTTAATAGCTCTAACCATCTCCTCTGTCTCATGTTCAGTTCCTTCTGGGTGAAGATGTACTTGAGACTCTTATGATCGGTGAATATGTCACATGATTCACCATACAAATAATGTCTCCAGATCTTCAACGCGAAAACAACTGCTGCAAGCTCCAAATCGTGAGTAGGATAGTTTTCTTCACAAGGTTTCAGCTGTCGTGATGCGTATGCAATAACCTTCCCATGTTGCATGAGAACACAACTTAGACCCTTTCTTGAAGCGTCACTATATATCTGAAATCCACCTGAGCCAGATAGGAGAGTAAGAATAGGTGCAATCACTAACTTCTGCTTAAGATCTTCAAAGCTCTTCTCTCGCTCTTCTGTCCAGACAAATTTCTCTCTTAGTTAAAGGTAAGGCTAACCGTGAAAGTTCTCTACAAACCTGTGGTAGTAGCCAGCTAAACCCAGAAAACTTCTGACCTAAGATGCAGATGTAGGTCTCGGCCATTTGGTGATAGCTTCAACCTTTGTAGGATCTATGGTGATCCCTTCTGCAAATACAGTATGGCCCATAAATTCCACCTTGCTTAACCATAAGTCACACATGGAGAACTTGGCATACAATTGTTTCTGACGAAGAATCTACAAGACTATACGAAGGTGTTCCTCATGTTCCTCCTTGGATTTGGAGAAAATCAGAATACCATCAATGAACATGATAACGAACTTGTCCAGAAACTCGTGGAAGACACGTTTCATCAAATCCATGAAGACTGCTGGTGAATTTGTGAGTCCGAATGGCATGACTACGAACTCGTAGTGCCCATAACGTGTACAGAAAGCAGTCTTAGAGATATCCTTCTCTTTAACCCGTAACTGATGGTAGCTGGAACTCGGATCGATCTTGGAGAAATACTTGGCGACCTTAAGTTGATCGAAAAGTTCGTCAATACGCGGCAAGGGATACGATTCCTGATCGTGATCTTGTTCAGCTCATGATAGTCTATACACAAACGCATGCTGCCGTCTTTCATCTTCACGAACAGTACCGGTGCACCCCATGACAATGCACTGGGACGGATGAAACATCGTTCCAGAAGTTCCTGCAGCTGATCTTTTAGTTCTTTAAGCTCTATAGGAGCCATGCGATAAGGAGCTTTGGAAATTGGCTCTGCACCTAGGATGAGCTAAATTCCAAACTCGACTTCACGAACAGGTGGTATGCCCGGAAGTTCATCAAGAAAGACATCAGGAAATTCTAACACAATAGGTTGATCTTGGATCGATGGAGACTCGGCAGTAATGTCATGAATATTGGCTATAAAGCCCTGACAGCCGTGTGATAATAAAACGTGCGCTTCCATGGATGAAATAATTTGTACTGACCTCCCTGACAGAAAACAACGGTGTATGTACTCTGGGGATTTAACATCACCAAAGATAACCTGATAAGTGTGGTAGTAATCGTAGCCTGGTGTTTGGATAACCAGTCCATGCCCAAAATCAAATCAAAATCACACATGTCCAAAGGTAGTGCGTCAACTTTGTTGATCTTATCATCAAATTATAGGGGAACATCTCTGTACACCTGGGTGATTCGTACAGAGTCCCTAAGTGGCGTGGAAATGAATAAGGCATTATCTAATGGCATAGGGGAAATCCTAACACGTACAACGAAAGTAGTGGATATGACTGAATGAGTCGCTCAAGTATGGAACATAACACATGCTCCCAAGCCATTCATAAAGAAATTTCTGGTGATGGTACCTAAAGTCTTATTTGCTTGATCTCTAGTAGTAGTGATGTAACACCCTGTTTTGTTAAATGGAATGTCACGCGTGATTATGGCGTGTCATCAAACCATAAAGGAAATACTGGAATCAAACATCGGTACCCCAAAAGTAGAACTCATCACACACAAATATAAGTACTGTAAATGAAAAGGACTAAACAATGTCCATGGAAATGAGTATCAAAGTATAAAGAAATGCATAAAGTAAAGAAGGCTAGGAAGCTTCCAATCCATATGCACGTACGCTTAAAGTCTACGAGCGTCCCTGAGTACCTTCCGTTTTGGGAACACGAAAAGAAAACGGCTGAGCATAACGCTCAGTGCACGGATATACAAGTAAAGCATGAATAACATAAGCATATAAGCATAAAGCAGTGGAAAAGACTAAGTCCTAGATAACCTGGTATATCTTATTAAACTGGTTTTATAGTTTGAAAAGCCTTATGTTTATCTTATAAAAACTGTTTAACATGTTTACCATTAGCCAATATAGGTCATGAATTATCAACGTGCATGAATACTTGGAGGGGTGACCTCGTCAAGCAAATTAGAGGGGCTGCCTCTAGTTTAATATACTGGTTTGGGTAGGAGGGATCAACTCTTTGTGAAGGATGCAAGGCACACACCACATTCACCTGAATAATCTACTGAAAACATGTAAACTAAGATGCACCCATACGACCTACCTGATAATAATAATATGGCCAAAAGCTGAAGGGACACCACGAGTTATCACTCCGTCATGGTGGAGTCATAACACTGGTGCCTCCAGTGTTATGGTTATGGTACCTTCATAACTAGGTGAAACTGGTCATGCATGTATATGGCTTTATATATCTAATTAAACATAAGCAATTCAAAAACATATAAAACATATACTGGGGAAAACAGTTGGCTGCATACGGGGAATCCTAATAAGGAAGAATGTCCATACTGATAGGACGGAGAATCCGTACCTTGTGTCCAGTGAACGAAGAAGACGAACGGAACAGAGTCCTTCTTCGGTATCACTAATGCTACATAAATACATACGTGTATAAGTATCTGATTACTGAGTACGTGACTGGTTTTATATCATGTCGTAGCTAGTTTTATATGTTCATGTCATGTTTTACTGTTTAAAGCTTTATACTGTGTTTATCATGTATTTAGTCTATTCTGATTAAGTATAACTTGTATTTCATGTATTATTATACTTGTTGTGTAATAATAAGTAACTTTCTAAAAATAGCAAGTTTCCTAAAATAGAAAGTTTCTAAAAATAGAAAGTTTCCAAAAATAGAAAGTTTCCAAAATAGAAAGTTTCCAAAAATAGATTTACTGCTTAAAATAGATAAGTTTCTAAAAATAGAAAGTTTCCATAAATAGATTAGCTGCCTTATTTAAATAAGTTTCTAAATATAGAAAGTTTTCATAAATAGAAATAAGCTGGATTATTAAGCTAATTACATAAGCTTAAGTGTTTACTGATTAATATTCTAAATCATGTAATTAAGTAGTATAGTTTATTAATTATTTCATGTAAATTAAATAAACTATAGGTTAAAGTATTTAATTAAATATAACATGGTTTAATTAAATAAAGGTAAAAATACTTAGGTTAAAATATGTATTATTATCTATTAATAATATAACCTAAGTCATGCAAATTAATTAATTATAAGTCATGATTTCAATAATTAATTAATTATATAGTCTAATTAAAATGATAATTACTTAGGTTAAAATTCATGTATTAATAATAATATTAATAACCTAAGTCATGTATAAATTAATTTAATCATGTGCATGTTTTAATTAATTTAATTTTATCTTGTAAAAATAATTAACCTTGTAAAATAATTAACTTGCAAAAATAACCCATGAACCGAACCCATGTTTCAATCTAAACATGTCGTGAACCGTATTTGTGAACCCCGTGAACCGGTCACAAACGCACCCTTGGTCAAGGCTAGCCGCCGGCTAGCAAAAGTTCCCACCGGCTAGCCGCTGGTTACCCCTGCTGTCGCGGCTTGGGGTTCCCCCTGCTTTCCTTATTTAGCCATTGACTTAAGTCGGTGGTGGTTCTTGTTTTAGGAGAGACCCACCGGAGCACCAAACATACCCCAACCAAGGTCGGGGTTCCTTTTTCTCCTACGACCGAGACACACAACACCCCACTGAGACCTTGAGGTCTCGGTTGGTGTGAAACAAAACAAGCCGAGACCCCCTGGTTCTCGGTTCCTTACGTCGGCCAAAAACAAACACCCCTTAAACTTTAATTAATTTACCCCCATGATTTATTAACAAGTATTTTACTTGTTTTAATAATCATTCATGTTTTCATCTATTCTTGATTAAATAAATCATAAAGAAAAAGAGGTTTAAGGATTTACCGATCACGTGAAACAAAGGAGAACGGTAACAATAACAACCTTGCAAGAAATCGATCACCAAAAATCACAAACACACCTCCCTTTGGTGTTCTATACCCGGCAGCCAAGAGAGAGAGCCAAAAGAGATTTAGGGTTTTCTTGTTTTTCCAATATTTCGTTATTATGAAAAATATCTTTCCCTTAATCTTGTTTTAGTAAAAATTGCATGGGCTTGGCCCTTTCTTGTGTTCTAGCCGCGGGTATATGGGCCCACATGGGGTAACCCATACGTTTTCTCATGTCTAATATTAAGTGTGTTCTCGTGTTCGTGTTTACATGATTTAAATAATTACCGTTCGTGTCATATTTTATATTTTTTCATGATCGTAATAAATATACATAGTACGTAATACTAAGCTCGTGATTATTTACGTTCATGATTTCATCTTCGTATGTTCGTGATTATAATTATTATTGAAATAATTATCATGTCTTAATACGTATTAAATACTTATCGTGTTATCACACGTACGTAATATTTGTAAATCTTTTTCTTGGAACGTAAACATGCTATAAAAGGAAAGTTCTAATCATGTACGTACGATCATAAGGGTACTATTCATGGTAAAAGCATGCGGGTTTTACAACTCTTCCCTCCTAAAAAGAATAATTCGTCCCCGAATTATTGATAAAGAAAACTGGAAAAGAAGAACATACCCGAATTCAAAATATGAAATGAGGGTAAGAATCCCGGATAGACTCCTCTGTTTCCCATGTGGCTTCCCGCTCGGTATGATCCCTCCAAAGGATTTTGACGAATGGAATCGTCTTCCTTCTCATGACTCGTTCTTATCTGTCAAGAACTCGTTCGGGTTCTTCTATGAAAGTGAGATCTTCACGAATCTGTTCAAGTAGATACTGAACCATGTGAAGGGGATGATACTTGTACCCTCTGAGTAAGGACACATGGAAAACATCGTGAACATGAGAAAGCTGCGGAGGTAACGCTAAACGGTAAGATACTTCATCGACTCGTTCAATGACATCAAACGGTCCGATGAATCGAGGACTGGGCTTCCCTTTGATTCCAAAACGTCTAACACCACGTGTCGGCGAGACCTTAAGGAAAACGTGATCTCCTACGTTAAAATGTAAGTCCCTACGATGCTTGTCTACGTAACTCTTCTAGCGTGACCGTGCTTCTTGCAGTTTCTGCTTAGCTACTGCGACCTTCTCATTAGTCAGCTCTATCATTTCGGGTCCTTCATGTGTTCGCTCACCAACCTGATCCCAGCATATTGGGGCGCGACACTTTCTGCCATACAACATCTCGAAAGGAGCACACTTGATACTTGCTTGCCAACTGTTGTTGTATGCAAACTCCACCAAACAAATATAATCGTCCCAATCACCCGTCCATTCCAACGCACATGACCTCAACATGTCTTCTAATGTCTGAATCGTTCGCTCTGACTGCCTGTCTGATTGAGGATGAAAAGTCGTGCTAAGCTTAAGTTTTGTACCCCAAGCTTTCTACAGACTTTGCCAAAATCGCGAAGTGAACCGAGGATCTCTGTCCGAGACGATGCTGGATGGAGCACCGTGAAGCCTCATGATCTCCCTCCTATAAGTATCGGCGAGTTTACTGACCGAATCTTCCTTGCGGATTGGTAAGAAATGAGATGATTTGGTAAGTCGATCTACGATAACCCAAATTGCATCGTGCTTCTTCTTTGTCGGTGGAAGACCAGTAACAAAATCCATGGTGATTTTGTCCCACTTCCACTCTGGAATATCTAACGGCTGAAGAAGACCGCCAGAGTATTGATGCTCGATCTTAACCTGCTGGCAGGTAAGACATTTGGAAACGTAAGTAGCAACACCCTGTTTCATACCACTCCACCAAAAGTACTGCTTGATGTCATGGTACATCTTGGTCGAACCAGGATGGATAGAGAATGGGGAGCTATGAGCCTCAGCTAAGAATGCTTCCTGGAGTTCTTGATCATCAGGAACACAAAGTCTCGTGCCCTGCCATAAGATACCGTCTGCGTCTACTCAAAATTCTGTCTGCTTCTCCAAATTCTAAATTATCGCCCAGATTTCTCCATCATCTTTCTATGCTTCCTTGATCTTAGAGAGTAACTCGGGTTCTACTCTAAGATTAGCCCAGCAACCTTGTTGTCCACATACCATGATCTCTATGTCTAGTTGCTCTAATTCTCTTATAATTTCCTCCTCAATTTTAATGTCGTTTATCATTCCAGACTATCTGCTAAGTGCATCTTCCACTACATTCGCCTTGTCGGGATGATACTGTAGATTAATGTCATAATCCTTCAACAGCTCTAACCATCTCCTCTATCTCATGTTCAATTCACGCTGAGTGAAGATACACTTCAATCTCTTGTGGTCCGTGAAAATGTCACATGATTCTCCATATAAGTAGTGCCTCCATATCATCAATTCAAACACGACTTCTGCAAGTTCCAAGTCATGCATAGTGTAATTTTCCTCATAAGGCTTAAGCTGTCGTAAAGCGTACGCGATCACTTTCCCATTTTGCATGAGAACACAGCCAAGTCCCTTCCCTGATGTATCATTGTAGATCTGAAATCCACCTGTACCAGATGGGAGAGTAAGAATAGGTGCATATACTAACTTCTGCTTTAGGTCTTCAAAGCTCTTCTCTCGTTCTTCCGTCCAGACAAATTTCTCCACTTTCCGCATCAGTTTGGTCAATGGTAGTGCTAAGCGGTAAAAGTTCTCCACGGACCTACGGTAATAACCAGCTAAGCCTAGGAAACTGTGGATTTTAGTCGCTGATGTCGGCCTTGGCCACTTGGTAATAGCCTCAACCTTCGCTGGATCCATCGCTATTCCTTCTGCTGATATAATGGGCGCTAAATCAACCAATTGTCAGGTTATAAAGACCCCCCAAAACTCTCATATATATCCTTTGATTTTTATTTTTTTTAATTCTTTTAACTTTTTCTTATTTTTATAATTTTGGTTTTGTTATTAGAATGTGAATCCGAAAATACGGAATTAAAAAAATAAAGTTTAATATTTCAAAACTGTTAAACTGACAAAAATACAAAAAAAAAACTGTTAAAAAAAATTAGGAGACAAAAAAGTACACAAATAATATACTTTTTATACTTTTTTTAGTGGGGTAGAGAGGTATAAGGGCAGCCGTAACGCGCGAGAACCCTGTTAGTATTAATAATAAAAAAAAGTTAATGATAAAACGGTTTTAAAACATAACATATTAAATTTTAAGCCGTGTTTATAAATTTTCTTAAGTTATATGATAAATTATTTTGAAAAAAAAAACAAAAAAGAGAAAATAATAATAATTTCCGATAATTATTTTGAGATGAGAGAATATAAGAAGGTTTGTTAAGCACAATTGTGTATTAGTCATTTCTTATTCTTCATTTTGAGTGATTTTATCAAAATTAAAAACTAACTACTTTCTTTTTATATGTAAGAGGATAAATTTTAAATTAAAAAAAACTATATAATTTCGCAGTTAGATTTTACGATTATTTTACGCTTCAGTCATTCAGTGGTTTACATAGTAGTCCTTGGACTTAGAGAATATCAGGATGTCGTCAATGAAGATAATGACGAACTTGTTCAGAAATGCATGGAAGATTCTGTTTATCATATCCATGAACACTGCTGGAGCATTGGTAAGACCAAATGGCATGACTACAAATTCGTAGTGGCCATAGCGTGTACGGAAAGCAGTCTTGGCGATGTCCTGCTCCTTAACCCGTAGCTGATGATAGCCCGACCTAAGATCAATCTTGGAGAAATGTTTGACCCCTTGGTGTTGGTCAAACAGATCGTCTATACGTGGTAGTGGATACCTATTCCTGATGTTAATCTTGTTGAGCTCGCGATAATCTATGCAAAGACGTATAATGCCGTCCTTATTCTTGACGAATAAGACCAGTGCGCCCTATGGAGATGTGCTCGGTCGAATAAAGCCTCGTTCCAGAAGTTCTTGCATTTGATCCTTCAGCTCCTTCAACTTTATGGGAGCCATGCGATTAGGATCCTTGGAAATCGGCTCAGCTCCTGGGATGAGCTCGATATTAAATTCTACTTCACGTGTAGGTGGTATGCCCGGAAGTTTTTTTTGAAATACATCTGGAAATTCTAACACTATCGGTTGATCCGGGATTGATGGGGATTCAGCATCCATGTCATGAACAGTAGCTAGATAACCCTCACAGCCATGTGAAAGTAATGCACGTGCTTGCAGGGTTGATATGATTTGTACAGACCTTCCGGGTACGAACCCGTTGGGAATGTACTCTGGTGCATTAACATCACCGAAGATGACTTGATATGAATGATAGTCTATGGTAGCATGATACTTGGATAGCCAATCCATGCCCAAAATCATGTCAAAATCATTCATGTCCTGCGGAAGTGCGTCAACAGGACGAATCTTGTCGTAAAACTCTAGGGGAAGGCTCTTGTACACATGGGTTATGCGTATAGAGTCTCTCAAGGGCGTGGAAATACTCATTATATTCTCTAGTGGCATGGGGAGTATCCTAACATTCTTGGCATAAGTAGTAGAAATGACCGAGTGAGTAGCGCCCGTATCAAACAGAACACATGCAGCTTGACCATACATATACAAGATTCCAGTGATGGTACCTGTAGACTTGTTGGCTTGATCACGAGATGTCGTGTAAACGCGTCCACTAGTAGAAGGCGGCTTGGTATCAGCATGTCCCGATGTATCCTCCATCCCGCCCTTGCGGCAATCCTTCATGCGATGGCCAGGAAGACCACACTTGTAGCATGTGTCGCTGTCGCAGCGACATGGCCCTGGGTGCCTACGGTGGAAAGTAGAGCAAAGAGGATGATTATATCCTCTAGCAGGTGTCTTGACTGGCTGAGATCTTGATAAAAACAATATACATGAGACATGATAATAGGTAAAAATGACAATGCAGATAATCGTAAGATTGAATACCAGTGATAGCTGGACGGTTAGGCTGTGAACCTCTCTTGTTCTGGTCCTTCCCGTTACCATGATTCCTGGTAGAAGATTTTCTAATGTGTCAGAATTAAGAATTATAACATGTAATCATAAGAAAATGAGTAAGTATATGGACCTGCTGCCGTTGGAGTATCCAGCGTTGTTACGGTAATTATCATTACCGCCACGCCTATCCATAGCAAAACGGCCGTGAGTCTGACCGTTTCCCTTGGGCTGATTAGGCTGTTGCTGAGTAGCCGGCTGAGACCGGTCCCTAGTCTTCTGCCTGGAAGATACAATTTAAAGAGATGAAATATCGACATATACTGAAAGAATACGGATTGGTCACCGTTTGAATACGAATATTTACCTCTTATCGGGTCTCTCTGCTTCCCCGAACTCATCTCTTTCCTACAGCATCTCTAGCTTACGTGCTGCATTGGCCACTTGTGCTACCGTGTTGAACGTAGCACACACCAAGTTGTTTGCGACCGATGTACAAAGAGCCCACCTGAAGTGGTGTGCTTGCTCTTCAGGAGTACCTGCTGCTGCACCAAGGAAACCAGCCAAGCGAAGAAAGCGTTGCATGAACTCGTTGCTATTCTCCCCAGCTCTCTGTCGGATTCCATGGTACTCTCTTTTCAGCTTGTGTTGCTCAGCCTTGGGAAAGAACTGTCCCGTCACCAAATCCCTGAACTGAGCCCAAGTCAAACCAGCCACCCAATTATCACCTCCCTTAGACTGCTTCAATGCCATCCACCATGATAGTACACCACCTTTAAATCTGTAGCAAGCCAACCTCGACTTGAAGACGGGGTCACAACCCATAGCATCAAAGATCTTCTCAATATGAGCCAACCAGCTTTCAGCTTCACTGGGGCTATATGTTCTCTCGAAAGATCGAGGGCAGAGCTTATTGAATCTCTCCATCCATGTGACCAATGTTGCTGGAGGAGGAGGAGGAGGAGGTACTGGGTGTTGCTGCTGGTTGTTGGTAGCCTGAACCTCAGCCCTGATTTCGTTCCTCACCTGAGGAAGCATAACTTGTATTGCATCTTGGATTGTTGCATTTAGTTGTTCTTGCTCGCGTGTGAGAACCATCTGACAGTATAACATAAAATACATGATTAAACTGATTAAAACATAAACTATATACATGAAAAAAATATTTATACCAATAAATCATGAGAAAAATTTTATGCAGGAAAAACTAGTACATGAATGCATGATGCAGTTTTATGAAAACTTTTGTATGCGCGAGAATGAACGCCTATGGTCAGTTCACTCAAAACAAAAGACATGGCGAGGGGACGCCAATGGGTCGGTCCCAAAATTAAATGTTTCGATAAAACACATGCGACTAAATAGGGTCAGACCTGTACCAACCATTACTTAGTCATAAACCTGCGACAATGACATATATATGTATGCATGAAATGATGAATGCATGAAAACCGACTGTCAGATCTAGGAAGACCATAGTAACTACCCACTAATCACAGGTCGTGTTTTGAGAGCCTACAGGTCGAAGCCTTGGCTCTGATACCATAATTGTAACACCCCATTTTGGTAAATGGAATGCCACGCATGATTATGGCGTGTCATCAAAGCATACAAGAATAAATGTATAAAACATCACATGACCATAAAGAAAATACCGGAATCAAACATCGGTACCCCAAAAGTAGAACTCATTTCACACAAACATAAGTACTGTAAATGAAAAGGACTAAACTATGTCCATGGAAATTAGTATCAAAGTATAAAGAAATGCATAAAGTAAAGAAGGCTAGGAAGCTTCCAATCCATATGCACGTACGCTTAAAGTCTACGAGCGTCCCTGAGTACCTGCCGTTTTGGGAACACGAAAGGAAAACGGCTGAGCATAACGCTCAGTGCACATATATACAAGTAAAGCATGAATAACATAAGCATATAAGCATAAAGCAGCGGAAACGACTAAGTCCTGGATAACCTGATATATCTTATTAAAAATGGTTTTATAGTTTGAAAAGCCTTATGTTTATCTTATAAAAACTGTTTAGCATGTTTACCATTAGCCAATATAGGTCATGAATTATCAACGTGCATGAATACTTGGAGGGGTGATCTCGTCATGCAAATTAGAGGGGTTGCCTCTAGTTTAATATACTGGTTTGGGTAAGAGGGATCAGCTCCTTGTGAAGGATGCAAGGCACACACCACATTCAACTAAATAATCTGCTGAAAACATATAAACTAGGATGCACCCATACGCCACCTGATAATAATAATATGGCCAAAAGCTGAAGGGACGCCACGAGCTATCACTCCGTCGTGGTGGAGTCATAACACTGGTGTCTCCAGTGTTATGGTTATGGTACCTCCATAACTAGGTGAAACTGGTCATGCATGTATATGGCTTTAGGTATCTAATTAACCATAAGCAATTCAAAAACATATAAAACATATACTGGGGAAACAGTTGGCTGCATACGGGGAATCCTAATAAGGAAGAATGTCCATACTAAAAGGACGGAGAATCCATACCTTGTGTCCAGTGAACGAAGAAGACGAACGGAAGAGAGTCCTACTTCGGTATCACTAATGCTACATAAATACATACGTGTATAAGTATCTGATTACTGAGTACGTAACTGGTTTTATATCATGTCTTAGCTTGTTTTATATGTTCATGTCATATTTTACTGATTAAAGCTTTATACTGTGTTTATCATGTATTCTGTCTATTCTGATTAAGTATTACTTGTATTTCATGTATTATTATACTTTTTGTGTAATAATAAGTAAATTTCTAAAAACAGAAAGTTTCCTAAAATAGAAAGTTTCCAAAAATAGAAAGTTTCCAAAAATAGAAAGTTTCCAGAAACAGAAAGTTTCCAAAAATAGATTTACTGCTTAAAATAGACAAGTTTCTAAAAATAGAAAGTTTCCATAAATAGATTAGGTGCCTTAATTAAAAAGTTTCTAAAAATTAGAAAGTTTCCATAAATAGAAATAAGATGGATTATTAAGCTAATTATATAAGCTTAAGTGTTTACTGATTAATATTCTAAGTCATGTAATTAAATAGTATAGTTTATTAATTATTTCATGTAAATTAAATAAACTATAGGTTAAAGTATTTAATTAAATATAACATGATTTAATAAATGTAAAAATACTTATGTTAAAACATGTATTATTATCTATTAATAATATAACCTAAGTCATGCAAATTAATTAATTATAAGTCATTATTTCAATAATTAATTAATTATATAGTCTAATTAAAATGATAATTACTTAGGTTAAAATTCATGTATTAATAATAATATTAATAACCTAAGTCATGTATAAATTAAATTAATCATGTGCATGTTTTAATTAATTTAATGTGATCTTGTAAAAATAATTAACCTTGTAAAATAATTAACTTGCAAAAATAACCCATGAACCGAACCCGTGTTTTAATCTAAACATGTCGTGAACCGTATTTGTGAACCCCGTGAACCGGTCACAAACGCACCCTTTGTCAAGGCTAGCCGCCGGCTAGCAAAAGTTCCCACCGGCTAGCTGGTGGTTACCCCTGCTGCCGCGGCTTGGGGTTCCCCCTGCTTTCCTTATTTAGCCACCGGCTTAAGCCGGTGGTGGTTCTTGTTTTAGCCGAGACCCACCCGAGCACCAAACATACCCCGACCAAGGTCGGGGTTCCTTTTTCTCATGCGGCCGAGACACACAACACCACACCGAGACCTTGAGGTCTCGGTTGGTGCGAAACAAAACAAGCCGAGACCCCCTTAGGTCTCGGTTCCTTGCGTCGGCCAAAAACAAACACCCCTTAAACCTTAATTAATATACCCCATGATTTATTAACATGTATTTTACTTGTTTTAATAATCATTCATGTTTTCATGTGTTCTTGATTAAATAAATCATAAAGAAAAAGAGGTTTAAGGATTTACCGATCACGTGAAACAAAGGAGAATGGTAACAATAACAACCTTGCAAGAAATCGATCACCAAATATCACAAACACACCTCCCTTAGGTGTTCTATACCCGGCGGCCAAGAGAGAGAGAGCAAAAAGAGATTTAGGGTTTTCTTATTTTTCCAATATTTTGTTATTATGAAAAATATCTTTCCCTTAATCTTGTTTTAGTAAAAATTGCATGGGCTTGGCCCTTTCTTGTGTTCTAGCCGTGGGTATATGGGCCCACATGGGGTAACCCATACGTTTTCTCGTGTCTAATATTAAGTGTGTTCTCGTGTTCGTGTTTACATGATTTAAATAGTTATCGTTCGTGTCATATTTTATATTTATTCATGATCGTAATAAATATACATAATACGTATTACTAAGCTCGTGATTATTTACGTTCATGATTTCATGTTCGTATGTTTTTGATTATAATTATTATTGAAATAATTATCATGTCTTAATACGTATTAAATACTTATCGTGTTATCACACGTACGTAATACTTGTAAATCTTGTTCGTGGAACATAAACATGCTATAAAAGGGAAGTTCTAATCATGTACGTACGATCATAAGGGTACTATTCATGGTAAAAGCATGCGGGTTTTACAAGTGAACACGCGACTAGAAGTAGGAGGTGGGTTGGGGTAGGCATGTCCAGAGGTGCCTTCTATCTCACCCTGCAGACAGTCCATCTACTGATGGCCTTGTTGGCCACTCTTGAAACAACCACCAGTACCTCGGCGACAAACACCAGAATGTCTGCGCGAATAAGTAGGGCAGATAGGATGTGTGAATCCTCCAAAAGGCGTCTTAGCTAGCTGAGAGCTTGTTTCAGGATTACATGCATGAGACATGATCATGGAACATAAACATTATGTTAATGCAATAATGACTAAAAACGTTACTTGCAATTTTCGGTCTCGCTTAGTTTTGATTACGACAATATGTAAAAACAAGCATTTACGAAAACAACGAAAAACGAATTCTTGAGTTCAAGTATTTTTCATTTTACCCATTTTCACTTATGGTATGGATAAACAAGTACTAACCTTAATCAAGTGATCAAGTGATTTAATCTTTTCTTAAAACTCACTTTTTATTAAATGTGACAAGTTTTTATTAAACATTATTTTTAAGAAAATGTTTTATTAAATTAATTATTTGAAATTTGAATATGGCATATTCTTATTATGTTAAGAATATCCTTTCAGGATATTTTTATATCCAGATAAGACCTCCACCACTAAAAGATAAAAAGGAGCGGAGTCTAGTCCGGCGGTACCTTAGCGCCTAGGCGGTACCTTATCGATAAGGTACCGCGGGCTGTGATAAGGTACCGCGGGCAGATATAGCCGTTGGCTCCTTTGTCCTTTAAATAGTTGGCCATTCTCAGCTTTTCACCTCACCTCTTTTGCACATTCATTTCCAGATTCAAACCCCTTCTTTAATCACTCAAATCTTTGATCATTTGTTTGATTATTAATTGTTTAAGAAGTGGATCTTGTTCTCCCATCTCTTCCTCTCCAAGTGCAAAGAGAAGAACACTATCCTAGTGAAGTGTTGAGTCCACCACCAAAGATCTATTGAAGATCAATTTTTATATACTTGTAGTTGTGTCATTGTTGTGAAGATCCAAGTAGTTGTGTCTATTTGGAAGTTGTGTATGTACTAAATATAGTTGTGTAGATTGGTCCTAGCTACGATTAGGGCTCGACTTTTAGCTTAGAGTCGGAAATTGGTTAAGCGACGTGTACGGTTTTCTCCACCATAAGGAGCTTGTTGTGTATTGAACTCTCGAGTAAGGAGTACTCGAGGAGTGGAGTAGGAACGAGGAGTGAGCTTCGTTGCCGAACCACTATAAATCCTTGGTGTTCGGTTTGATCTTTCTTTACCCTTAACTCTTTACATTCCTTACTACTTTTTGCATGTACATGTGTTAATATTAGATTAGCTACACTATCATTCTTTATTCTTTCTGGATATATTTTTGTTAGTATTAATTTAGCTACACTATCATTCTTTATTCTTTGTGGATATATTTTTGTTAGTATTAGTTTAGCTACACTATCATTGTTCATATTTGTGCATAAGAAGATTTCACATATTTCCTCAAGCCTAAGCTTTTTGAAAAAGGATTTTTGGAAACCATATCTTTAACAAGTAAATTTAAGAAACTATTCAACCCCTCCTTCTAGTTTCTACAATTGGTATCAGAGCGGGTTTCTCAAGAATTTTTTAAAGTATATTGTATTTTAAAACTTGAATCGATCTATGGATTCCAACAATTACCTAGAAGGGCAATCTATGCAAAGACCACCACTTTTTGAAACCGATAGTTTTATTTATTGGAAAAATAGATTTGAAACTTATGTGAAATCAAAAGATTTAGATCTTTGCATGTTATTACCAATGGTGATTTTTACCCTTTCAATTTAATGAAGTTTCTAAAACAAAAGAATTAGTCACTTTTGACAAAGCTAATGATGATACTAAAAAGAAACTTTCAAAAAATAATGAGGCTAAAATGATGATTTATAATGCTTTACCTAAGAAAGAGTATGAAAGAATTTTTATGTGTGAAACCGCTAAAGATATTTGGAACACTCTTTTAGTAACCCACCAAGGTAATAGCCAAGTCAAAGAAAGTAAAATCGATCTTCTTGTCCAACAATATGAACAATTTGTCATCTTAGAGGATGAAACTATTGATAGTGCATTTGCTAGGTTTAACACCATTATTACTAGTCTAAAAGCACTTGATGAAGGTTTTTCTAGCAAGAACAATGTTAGGAAGTTTCTAAGGGCCTTACATCCCAAGTGGAGAGCAAAAGTCACGGCTATTGAAGAGTCGAAAGATCTCTCAACTTTATCACTCGATGAACTCACAGGAAACTTGAAGGTTCATGAGATGATAATTTTGAAGGACTCGGAATTAGTAAAAACCAAGAGTGAAAGGAAATCTCTTGCACTTAAATCCAAGAAGGCACAAAGTGACCATGATAGTTCCTCGGAAAGTGATGACGAGGAGTATGCATTGGCGGTGAGAGATTTCAAGAAGTTCTTCAAGAGACGAGGTCACGTTAGGCAACCAAACTATGACAAGAAACCATTGTCAAAAAATCGGTTTGTCAAGAACGAAAAAGGTGATAGGAGTTGCTTTAGATGTGGTGATCCAAATCACTTCATTGGTGATTGTCCAAAGCCCGCTCGTGATAAGAACCACACGGCATTCGTTAGTGGCGCTTGGAGCGATAGCGGTGAAGATGATGATGACAACCCCAAAGAGGAGAAATGTCTTATGGCTCACACTTCTAAAGAGGTACATTCCGAAACCGAATATTATAGCTATGATAGTTCCACTTTAGATGATATTGAATTTGAAGGCAAATATGATAGCTTACACAAACTTAGTCTTAAATTCATAGAAAAGAATATAACCTTAAAATCAACCAAAACTAAGCTTGAAAATGAGATCAATGAACTTAAGGAGAAATTGGCTAAACTTGAGAAAAACAAAGAGGTTGATTTAGGTTGCTTAAGTTGTGAGAAACTTAGATTAGAGAATGATGATCTCAAGAGCACCTCCATTAAATTGGAAACGTTCATGAAAGGTACTAGTGCTCTTGATGATATGTTAAACAAACAAGTTCATTCTAAGGAAAAGCTTGGTCTAGGTTTTATCTCAAATGAAGCCTCAACTAGTGAACCAAAACAAGTCAGGTTTTCACATAAAACATCTTATGGACGCGGTTCCACATCTTATGGCGCGGTTCCTTATCGCTATGGAACCGCGGCCATAGATAAGGTACCGCGGCCAGAAGTTGAATTTTGTGAAAATTCTGAACTTTCTGAAAAATCTAAGTTAAATGAAAAACCAAAGCATCTTACTGTTAATAAGGTTCAATTACCCATACTTGACGACAATACTATTAGTAAGTTGTATAAGCCGTTAAGTAAACCTCTAATGGGAAATAGAAGTTTATCTAGATTATCTTCTACTCCACCTAGAGTACGGAATGAGTCTAAGCCTAGAAGTAGAACGACAACGCCTACAAGAGATAATCAAAAGAACTCTCGAACTAGAAGTAAAACTCCAACACCTAGAAAGAATAATAATAATTCTAAACCTAGATCAAACACACCTAGGAGAAGTAATAAACAACAAAATAGTTACATGAATTACTACCCTCCTCCATTTTGTTCTCCATGGGGAATCCCCACCTCATTCATGCATCCCAACCAAATGCAAGGGATGTTTGGAACTAACAATTTTGGACCCATGAGATATTGGGGACCAAATGTTTGATCTTGTGTGTTGTTACCTAGATATGCTTGGGAATTGATTTGGAGCCCGATGAGTGGATTAAGGATAGTGGATGTTCTAAACACATGACGGGTAATCGAAGTTTGTTCTCGCATTACAAAGCATATGATGGAGGTAACGTCACATTCGCTAGTAGTCTACGTGGTAATATCATTGGAAAAGGTACGGTTTCTCTTGACTCCATGACCATTGAAAATGTTGAGCACGTAGATAACTTAGGTTTTAACCTTTTAAGTTTAGGTCAAATTTGTGATAATAAGTGTAAGGTTATCTTTTCGGAACATGACAGTGAAATCGTAAAAGATGGAAAAGTCATTGGAAAAGGTATTAGAAAGCATGGGCTTTATGTCATGAAGGTTAATAAGAAGTCAAAAGACAACATATGTCTTGCGACTATAGATGATAGTTCTACTCTTTGGCATAGGAGATTAGGTCACGCTAATATGCGTTTAATTCAATCTTTAGTCTCTAAGGAGTTGGTAAGACACCTCCCCAAGATTAAGTTTGATAGTCACTTTTGTGATGCTTGCAAAGATGGAAAGCAAGTTCACTCAAGTCACAAAGCCAAGAATTTGGTTTCGATCTCTCGGTGCTTAGAGCTCCTACATATGGATCTCTTTGGACCTTCCGCCATACGGAGTTATGGAGGTAACCTTTATACCCTAGTTATAGTTGACGACTATTCTAGATTCACTTGGACTAGATTTTTGGCATCTAAGAATGAAGCTTTCGATCACTTCGAAATCTTTAGTCGGAGAATTCAAAATCAACTAGGATGTTCAATTGTTTCTATTAGGACGGATCATGGTAGGGAATTTGATAATGAAGTGCAATTTGGTGCCTTTTGTGAAGCTCATGGTATTACCCATAACTTCTCGGCTCCTCGCACTCCACAATCAAATGGGGTAGTTGAAAGGAAGAATAGGACTCTCCAAGAGATGAGTAGGACGATGTTAAACGAGCAATCTTTGCCTCAAAAGTTTTGGTGTAATGCCGTAGATACATCGACTTATATTCTCAACCGAATTCTTATTCGACCTTTCCTAGGAAAGACCCCCTATGAGATTCTTAAAGGTAAGAAAACCTCATTAGAATACTTTAGGGTGTTTGGAAGCAAGTGCTTTATCCTCAACACCAAAGACTACCTTACCAAGTTTGACCCAAAGTCTTACGAAGGTATCCTTTTAGGTTATTCCCAAACTAGTAAGGCCTACATAGTCCTAAATAGAACCTCAGGGGTTATTGAAGAATCACTCAACGTAACCTTTGATGAAACCCCTCCTTCACCCAAGACACCACCATTGGTTGATGATGACTTGGATGAATTAGAAGTAGTTAAAGCCAAAGAGGTTAGAAAAATAGGAGTTGAAGACCTTAGTGTTGAAAAGGAATTAAACATTAAGGAGTCTAGGGATCATACTCTCAATAATGTCATTGGTGAGTTAAATCAAAGAACCCTAAGATCTCAAGTCCAAAACCAAAGCAACTTCTTTTGTTTTGTCTCCTTGATTGAACCAAAGAATGTTAAAGAAGCTTTGACGGATGAGAGTTGGGTCATTGCGATGCAAGAAGAATTGAATCAATTCGTTGCCAATGATGTTTGGGAACTTGTTCCTCCACCTAGAAGTTCTACCATTATAGGAACCAAATGGGTATTTAGGAATAAGCTAGATGAGAATGGTATTGTGTCTCGTAGCAAGTCTAGACTTGTAGCTCAAGGCTATAATCAACAAGAAGGGATTGATTATGACGAGACATATGCACCGGTAGCTAGATTAGAATCTATTAGAATCCTTTTAGCCTACGCTTGTGCCTTAGATATTAAGCTTCAACAAATGGATGTAAAGAGTGCATTTCTTAACGGTTTGATCAATGAGGAGGTATATGTGGCTCAACCTCCCGGCTTCATTGATTCTGAGAAACCGGACCATGTTTACAAGCTTAAGAAAGCACTTTATGGACTCAAACAATCACCCAAAGCTTGGTATGATAGACTTAAAGCGTTTCTTGTTAAACATGAGTATACCATGGGTATGGTAGACAATACACTCTTTACAAAGAAGAAAGGTTCTCACCTCATAATCGTACAAATATATGTTGATGACATTATATTTGGCTCAACTTGTCAAGAATTGTGTGATGACTTTGCCAAAATCATGCATGATGAGTTTGAAATGAGTATGATGGGAGAACTTAACTTCTTTTTAGGACTCCAAATTAAACAAATTGACGATGGTATTTTCTTTAGTCAATCTAAGTACGCTAAAGAAATGCTAAAGAAATTTGGATTAGAAGAATCTAGACCAATGAAGACCCCTATGGCCTCGGATACTAAACTCACCGTAGATGATGATTGTGAGTCGGTAGACAACACCAAATATAGAGGTATGATTGGTAGTTTGTTGTACCTAACGGCAAGTCGACCGGATATCATGTTTAGTGTTTGCCTTTGTGCTCGCTTCCAAGAGGCTCCCAAAACCTCTCACCTTGAAGCGGTTAAGCGTATCTTCCGATACATTAAAAGCACTATACATTTAGGATTATGGTATCCTAAAGGGACCGGCGTAGAAATCATTGTCTACGCGGACTCGGATCATGCGGGAGACTATGTGGACCGGAAAAGCACTAGTGGAGTTTGTACCTTCATGGGTTGTTGTTTAACTTCTTGGTTCTCCAAGAAACAAACCGCTCTTGCGATATCCACCACGGAAGCCGAGTATGTGAGTGCCGGTAAAGCATGCCAACAAGCTCTATGGATGAAGCAAGCGCTTGTTGATTACGGGATTTCTCTTTATGATGTTCCCATCATGTGCGATAATAAAGGCGCTATAGACCTAAGCAAGAATCCCGTGCAACATTCGCGAACCAAACACATAGAAATTAGACACCATTTCCTTAGGGATAATGTTCAAAAGGGGAACATTACTATCGAAAAGGTGCCCTCCGAGGAAAACTTAGCCGATATCTTCACTAAGCCACTTAAGAGGGAACCTTTTTATTACTTGCGTCTAGGTCTAGGATTAATGGAACATCTTCCTTAAATTCCTTTCTTATTGTGTGTCTTCTATTATCACTTTGAGTCTTGAGTCTTTTAAAATTATTTTGAAATATCTTCTCATTTCCTTTTCAAAACTCTCGAAGTCTCTTTCGAAAATGATTGAGAAATTCGTTTGACATTGTTAATTCAATCTAAAAACGATTTTTCATAGATTCTCGCTATTAATATAGAGCTTACATAATTCATATGTATGATTCTCTCAAACATAGCAAGAACAAGATTGAATCATGGAGGATCATTGTGTCATGACTTAAGGTCTTGTCTTACACACCTCCTACATAGATTTTTTAATCCATGTATTTTGGTCAAATCTCTATTGGTAAGTTTGCATATGTTTTCTTTGTCTATCTTTGCTTTTAAAGCATATCCCTATGATAAGTTAGACTAGAAAAATAAGATTTGCTGAAAATCTTCCTCCAAACACCAAACCCTGCTTCTGCAGGCGGTTCCTTATGTGAGCCGCGGTACCTGATTGATAAGGTACCGCCACCCTAGATAAGGAACCGCCTACAGTGGCCTTCCTTTTCAGGTTTTTGTCTGAAACTCCAGATTTGCTCTAACCTTTTTGAGAATCTTTGTTTCAAACCTATTGACCATCCCAAAAATACCCTAAGCCTTCCCTATTTAAACCATAAGCATTTTGCATTACTTCACATACAAAATATCTTATTCTCCCAATGAAAGCCTTGAATCTCCTCCATTTTCTCCAACTGCTTTCAATCCAAACCCACCCAAGAACACTCTTAATCACATTTCTCCTACCAAGAATGTTGATTGTGGAACTTCCTTTCTTCCACCACCACCCTTTAGTGTTCTTCCTCCTTCTCATGATAATGTCATGCACCATGGAACATATTGTCATTGTTGTCAATATCAACATCTTGCTATGGCACACATCTATGAGGAGTTGAGCTACATCAAGAGTCTCTTAATCAACCCTCCTCTTCGCTTTGATTATGAGATCTCCAACAATCCACGACCACCACCCTCCGCTATTACCTTGTCTTTCATATAAGCATTGATTGCTTATCCTCAAGACACCACATTCAAGCAAATCTTAGAATTCTAGAATAAGTAGGATTAGATTTATGCTTTTGGCTTGTTTCTTTTTCCATACTTCTTTGTATGATGTTCCTTTAGTAACCTATCTTGGATCTTTGTCTTTGTGTTCTCTTCTCTTTTTATTTTATTTTTTATGTGACCTATTGCTATATATTGTTGGTTCTTTCTTTTGTTCAACTAACCCTTCCATGTAGCTTGTCACCATATCTCGATTCCTCGGTGCCCCAAGCTAGGGGGAGTAAGCACCAAGGGGGAGTCTTTGCAAAGTCCGTTTCTTCAACACCTGATTACGCAACCTTTTTGCTTCGACAAAGGGGGAGAAATGAATAAACTCGTCTTCAAAAATCTTGTTTTTGTGTGATTGAGTTTATGTATTGTCGAAATCAAAAAGGGGGAGATTGTTAATGCAATAATGACTAAAAACGTTACTTGCAATTTCCGGTCTCGCTTAGTTTTGATTACGACAATATGTAAAAACAAGCATTTACGAAAACAACGAAAAACGAATTCTTGAGGTCAAGTATTTTTCATTTTACCCATTTTCACTTAAGGTATGGATAAACAAGTACTAACCTTAATCAAGTGATCAAGTGATTTAATCTTTTCTTAAAACTCACTTTTTATTAAATGTGACAAGTTTTTATTAAACTTTATTTTTAAGAAAATGTTTTATTAAATTAATTATTTGAAATTTGAAAATGGCATATTCTTATTCTGTTAAGAATATCGTTTCAGGATATTTTTATACCCAGATAAGACCTCCGCCACTAAAAGACAAAAAGGAGCGGAGTCTAGTCCGGCGGTACCTTAGCGCCTAGGCGGTACCTTATCGATAAGGTACCGCGGGCTGTGATAAGGTACCGCGGGCAGATATAGTCGTTGGCTCCTTTGTCCTTTAAATAGTTGGCCATTCTCAGCTTTTCACCTCACCTCTTTTGCACATTCATTTCCAGATTCAAACCCCTTCTTTAATCACTCAAATCTTTGATCATTTGTTTGATTATTACTTGTTTAAGAAGTGAATCTTGTTCTCCCATCTCTTCCTCTCCAAGTGCAAAGAGAAGAACACTATCCTAGTGAAGTGTTGAGTCCACCACCAAAGATCTATTGAAGATCAATTTTTATATACATGTAGTTGTGTCATTGTTGTGAAGATCCAAGTAGTTGTGTCTATTTGGAAGTTGTGTATGTACTAAGTATAGTTGTGTAGATTGGTCCTAGCTACGATTAGGGCTCGACTTTTAGCTTAGAGTCGGAAACTGGTTAAGCGACATGTACGGTTTTCTCCACCATAAGGAGCTTGTTGTGTAGTGAACTCTCGAGTAAGGAGTACTCGAGGAGTGGAGTAGGAACGAGGAGTGAGCTTCGTTGCCGAACCACTATAAATCCTTGGTGTTCGGTTTGATCTTTCTTTACCCTTAACTCTTTACATTCCTTACTACTTTTTGCATGTACATGTGTTAATATTAGATTAGCTACACTATCATTCTTTATTCTTTGTGGATATATTTTTGTTAGTATTAGTTTAGCTACACTATCATTCTTTATTCTTTGTGGATATATTTTTGTTAGTATTAGTTTAGCTACACTATCATTGTTCATATTTGTGCATAAGAAGATTTCACATATTTCCTCAAGCATAAGTTTTTTGAAAAAGCATTTCTGGAAACCATATCTTTAACAAGTAAATTTAAGAAACTATTCAACCCCCCTTCTAGTTTCTACACATTATTACAAAGAAGGCCTAATATTACCAGATGAGGTAGAACGGTTAGGTTGTGAACCCCTACGGTCCTGATCCCTACCGTTGTTGTTGTTCATGAGTTAAAATCGTTGGAGTGTCAGAATACCATAACATAAGATAGTTTAACATGAAAGAAGGTTAATGTAGGGACCTGCTGTTGTTCGAGTTATTAGCGTTATTACGGTACTTATCGTGTTATCACACGTACGTAATACTTGTAAATCTTGTTCGTGGAACATAAACATGCTATAAAAGGGAAGTTCTAATCATGTACGTACGATCATAAGGGTACTATTCATGGTAAAAGCATGCGGGTTTTACAAGTGAACACGCGACTAGAAGTAGGAGGTGGGTTGGAGTAGGCATGTCCAGAGGTGCCTTCTATCTCACCCTGCAGACAGTCCATCTACTGATGGCCTTGTTGGCCACTCTTGAAACAACCACCAGTACCTCGGCGACAAACACCAGAATGTCTGCGCGAATAAGTAGGGCAGATAGGATGTGTGAATCCTCCAAAAGGCGTCCTAGCTAGCTGAGAGCTTGTTTCAGGATTACATGCATGAGACATGATCATGGAACATAAACATTATGTTAATGCAATAATGACTAAAAACGTTACTTGCAATTTTCGGTCTCGCTTAGTTTTGATTACGACAATATGTAAAAACAAGCATTTACGAAAACAACGAAAAACGAATTCTTGAGTTCAAGTATTTTTCATTTTACCCATTTTCACTTATGGTATGGATAAACAAGTACTAACCTTAATCAAGTGATCAAGTGATTTAATCTTTTCTTAAAACTCACTTTTTATTAAATGTGACAAGTTTTTATTAAACATTATTTTTAAGAAAATGTTTTATTAGATTAATTATTTGAAATTTGAATATGGCATATTCTTATTATGTTAAGAATATCCTTTCAGGATATTTTTATATCCAGATAAGACCTCCACCACTAAAAGATAAAAAGGAGCGGAGTCTAGTCCGGCGGTACCTTAGCGCCTAGGCGGTACCTTATCGATAAGGTACCGCGGGCTGTGATAAGGTACCGCGGGCAGATATAGCCGTTGGCTCCTTTGTCCTTTAAATAGTTGGCCATTCTCAGCTTTTCACCTCACCTCTTTTGCACATTCATTTCCAGATTCAAACCCCTTCTTTAATCACTCAAATCTTTGATCATTTGTTTGATTATTACTTGTTTAAGAAGTGAATCTTGTTCTCCCATCTCTTCCTCTCCAAGTGCAAAGAGAAGAACACTATCCTAGTGAAGTGTTGAGTCCACCACCAAAGATCTATTGAAGATCAATTTTTATATACTTGTAGTTGTGTCATTGTTGTGAAGATCCAAGTAGTTGTGTCTATATGGAAGTTGTGTATGTACTAAATATAGTTGTGTAGATTGGTCCTAGCTACGATTAGGGCTCGACTTTTAGCTTAGAGTCGGAAATTGGTTAAGCGACGTGTACGGTTTTCTCCACCATAAGGAGCTTGTTGTGTATTGAACTCTCGAGTAAGGAGTACTCGAGGAGTGGAGTAGGAACGAGGAGTGAGCTTCGTTGCCGAACCACTATAAATCCTTGGTGTTCGGTTTGATCTTTCTTTACCCTTAACTCTTTACATTCCTTACTACTTTTTGCATGTACATGTGTTAATATTAGATTAGCTACACTATCATTCTTTATTCTTTCTGGATATATTTTTGTTAGTATTAATTTAGCTACACTATCATTCTTTATTCTTTGTGGATATATTTTTGTTAGTATTAGTTTAGCTACACTATCATTGTTCATATTTGTGCATAAGAAGATTTCACATATTTCCTCAAGCCTAAGCTTTTTGAAAAAGGATTTTTGGAAACCATATCTTTAACAAGTAAATTTAAGAAACTATTCAACCCCCCCTTCTAGTTTCTACAATTGGTATCAGAGCGGGTTGCTCAAGAATTTTTTAAAGTATATTGTATTTTAAAACTTGAATCGATCTATGGATTCCAACAAGTACCTAGAAGGGCAATCTATGCAAAGACCACCACTTTTTGAAACCGATAGTTTTATTTATTGGAAAAATAGATTTGAAACTTATGTGAAATCAAAAGATTTAGATCTTTGCATGTTATTACCAATGGTGATTTTTACCCTTTCAATTTAATGAAGTTTCTAAAACAAAAGAATTAGTCACTTTTGACAAAGCTAATGATGATACTAAAAAGAAACTTTCAAAAAATAATGAGGCTAAAATGGTGATTTATAATGCTTTACCTAAGAAAGAGTATGAAAGAATTTTTATGTGTGAAACCGCTAAAGATATTTGGAACACTCTTTTAGTAACCCACCAAGGTAATAGCCAAGTCAAAGAAAGTAAAATCAATCTTCTTGTCCAACAATATGAACAATTTGTCATCTTAGAGGATGAAACTATTGATAGTGCATTTGCTAGGTTTAACACCATTATTACTAGTCTAAAAGCACTTGATGAAGGTTTTTCTAGCAAGAACAACGTTAGGAAGTTTCTAAGGGCCTTACATCCCAAGTGGAGAGCAAAAGTCACGGCTATTGAAGAGTCGAAAGATCTCTCAACTTTATCACTCGATGAACTCACAGGAAACTTGAAGGTTCATGAGATGATAATTTTGAAGGACTCGGAATTAGTAAAAACCAAGAGTGAAAGGAAATCTCTTGCACTTAAATCCAAGAAGGCACAAAGTAACCATGATAGTTCCTCGGAAAGTGATGACGAGGAGTATGCATTGGCGGTGAGAGATTTCAAGAAGTTCTTCAAGAGACGAGGTCACGTTAGGCAACCAAACTATGACAAGAAACCATTGTCAAAAAATCGGTTTGTCAAGAACGAAAAAGGTGATAGGAGTTGCTTTAGATGTGGTGATCCAAATCACTTCATTGGTGATTGTCCAAAGCCCGCTCGTGATAAGAACCACACGGCATTCGTTAGTGGCGCTTGGAGCGATAGCGGTGAAGATGATGATGACAACCCCAAAGAGGAGAAATGTCTTATGGCTCACACTTCTAAAGAGGTACATTCCGAAACCGAATATTATAGCTATGATAGTTCCACTTTAGATGATATTGAATTTGAAGGCAAATATGATAGCTTACACAAACTTAGTCTTAAATTCATAGAAAAGAATATAACCTTAAAATCAACCAAAACTAAGCTTGAAAATGAGATCAATGAACTTAAGGAGAAATTGGCTAAACTTGAGAAAAACAAAGAGGTTGATTTAGGTTGCTTAAGTTATGAGAAACTTAGATTAGAGAATGATGATCTCAAGAGCACCTCCATTAAATTGGAAACGTTCATGAAAGGTACTAGTGCTCTTGATGATATGTTAAACAAACAAGTTCATTCTAAGGAAAAGCTTGGTCTAGGTTTTATCTCAAATGAAGCCTCAACTAGTGAACCAAAACAAGTCAGGTTTTCACATAAAACATCTTATGGACGCGATTCCACATCTTATGGCGCGGTTCCTTATCGCTATGGAACCGCGGCCATAGATATGGTACCGCGGCCAGAAGTTGAATTTTGTGAAAATTCTGAACTTTCTGAAAAATCTAAGTTAAATGAAAAACCAAAGCATCTTACTGTTAATAAGGTTCAATTACCCATACTTGACGACAATACTATTAGTAAGTTGTATAAGCCGTTAAGTAAACCTCTCATGGGAAATAGAAGTTTATCTAGATTATCTTCTACTCCACCTAGAGTACGGAATGAGTCTAAGCCTAGAAGTAGAACGACAACGCCTACAAGAGATAATCAAAAGAACTCTCGAACTAGAAGTAAAACTCCAACACCTAGAAAGAATAATAATAATTCTAAACCTAGATCAAACACACCTAGGAGAAGTAATAAACAACAAAATAGTTACATGAATTACTACCCTCCTCCATTTTGTTCTCCATGGGGAATCCCCACCTCATTCATGCATCCCAACCAAATGCAAGGGATGTTTGGAACTAACAATTTTGGACCCATGAGATATTGGGGACCAAATGTTTGATCTTGTGTGTTGTTTCCTAGATATGCTTGGGAATTGATTTGGAGCCCGATGAGTGGATTAAGGATAGTGGATGTTCTAAACACATGACGGGTAATCGAAGTTTGTTCTCGCATTACAAAGCATATGATGGAGGTAACGTCACATTCGCTAGTAGTCTACGTGGTAATATCATTGGAAAAGGTACGGTTTCTCTTGACTCCATGACCATTGAAAATGTTGAGCACGTAGATAACTTAGGTTTTAACCTTTTAAGTTTAGGTCAAATTTGTGATAATAAGTGTAAGGTTATCTTTTCGGAACATGACAGTGAAATCGTAAAAGATGGAAAAGTCATTGGAAAAGGTATTAGAAAGCATGGGCTTTATGTCATGAAGGTTAATAAGAAGTCAAAAGACAACATATGTCTTGCGACTATAGATGATAGTTCTACTCTTTGGCATAGGAGATTAGGTCACGCTAATATGCGTTTAATTCAATCTTTAGTCTCTAAGGAGTTGGTAAGACACCTCCCCAAGATTAAGTTTGATAGTCACTTTTGTGATGCTTGCAAAGATGGAAAGCAAGTTCACTTAAGTCACAAAGCCAAGAATTTGGTTTCGATCTCTCGGTGCTTAGAGCTCCTACATATGGATCTCTTTGGACCTTCCGCCATACGGAGTTATGGAGGTAACCTTTATACCCTAGTTATAGTTGACGACTATTCTAGATTCACTTGGACTAGATTTTTGGCATCTAAGAATGAAGCTTTCGATCACTTCGAAATCTTTAGTCGGAGAATTCAAAATCAACTAGGATGTTCAATTGTTTTGTAGAATATTGATAATCAATGAATCTATGAAGGGGTTTGTTGATTTCTAGAGAGAGAAAGTTAGAGAGAGAAAGTGAGAGAAACTATGTGAATTTTATTAAGTGGAAAACATGAAATGACAACAACCAACCCCTTTCCATGGTGGAAAGGGGTATTTATAGTTCCAAGTCATAAGTGGACTTGGGCCGGTCCATGACAAGCCCATGGACCGGTTCTTACTTAAGTTAATAAGCAAATAATAACTAATTCCTAACTACGAGCTATTACAACATAAATCATATTGTGGAGTGACCGATACTTCTAATATACGTTAAAACGTATTTCTAACAATCTCCCCCTAAGGGAGGTCACTCCACGTTACAAAGTTCTAAACCTAGCATACTATACTAAGTCTTCGTTCTTTAGCTCGTAGTCTTTTCTTCTTTTCTTTCTTTTGTTGTGAATATGTTGATTTGATCTTTTTGGCTTTGACTTGAGAGCATTGTTCTTTGGCCTTTCACGTGCGATCTTTGCCTTTCTTGTGAACTTTGCCTCCTCGTGACTTCACGTTCCACACACTTACGTCTTTTTGTTGGATTCTTGAAAGCTTCAGAGTTTGATACAGCGGAAGACTTCATCTTGTACTTTCTTGAATTTTTGTTGCAAAAGACATAAGCATGTGGGAACGACTTTTACAGGTACACCGCAACACCACCGTCTTCACTGGTACACAGCAACGCCACCGTCTTCAACAGGTACTCAGCAACGCCACCGTCTTTAGCAGGTACACAGCAACGACACGAATAAAATGGCTTTGAACATTTTATTCTAATTCGGTAGCATTTTACCTCCGGTCGGTGAAGACCGTTGGACGATATTAGATATCGTACCCGTGACGGATAGTTTCAATTAAGTAACTTCCTGACAGGATTTCGCGGGTAAACCCGTTCTCTTTATTCGACCGTCCAAAGCTGACTGCGAACATAAAGAGTGAATCACTTGGATAAATTATCCTTGTGATTAAGAGCCGTCAATTCATGAAACCTGGAACAAGTGAATTTCAATTAAGATTTTCACCATCGTTGCTTTCCAGTTGTCACGAGTTCGATTCATAAAGAATCTTGCACGTTACCTACCAAGTGCTGTTTGATGTTGACACTAGAAGGATTTCCACTCGTCACTGTGGTCAATAAAGAGTCACTCTGAGTGTTCTGGCAAGATCATATGATAATGCGAAGAGGCCTGGAACGAGTTTAAGTTCAATTAAGAATTAAACCACTGTTACCTTCCAGTTTTTCACAAGATTGGTTCTAAAAGAACTGCACGTGTAACCTACCATGAGCTTGTTTGATGTTGGCTCAAGCAGGATTTCCATCTTCATTGTAATACTTACGTATTACTCGGATGTTCTGGCAATATTACAAGAATATTGCGTAGGACTCATGAAAATCTCTTACTTTTCACAGTGTGTGAGAAAGCAAGGAATAAATGGAAAGTGTCCTAATGAGACTTTTGATGATCTCTTGGCTCTAGACTCGATTGTGCGTTTTGATTTAGTGAGCGATGGCTGGAGAGGAGTGCCACCTTTTCAATACCAGTTTATTCGGAGTGAATAAACCAATAGATAACGTGTTGATCTCCGTGTGATTAAAACAAATACCTTTTGAGAGATATTTGAGTTAGCTGGGGAAGGGTTGTGCATTGCATCACTGGGTCCATGATGTCTTTCTTCAATACCGAGAATCATTAACAAAAATGACCTCAATAGCATATGTATTGACCCGGTTTCTGCCTAAAGTTGTAAGGAGGGCTTCTTTCTTTACACCCTTTATCTTTACATTTCTTTTTCATTCTTCAACCCCTTCAATGCTTACCAATACGTCATCACTAGCACCTTGTTGTGATTGTTCCAGTGCTAGCTTAAGTACTTGGTCGGCATTCAGCTACGTTCACATTCTTTCTCCATCTTTCCTAGGACTTCTAATTCTATCTAGGGAATTGTCCTTGGGAAGATTCCATCGGCTCTGATGAATCATTGGACTTAACCTATTCCTACCACCCTTTTGTCACCACATCCGTCGTGAATTAAGCGTGTTTTGGGAAGGAATTGCCACCATGAAAAATCATTGAAAATCACCTAAAGTACTTGTGATATTGAAATCAAAAGTTTTGTACCTTAGGTGTTTTGTTCATAAAAAACGCTCCCCCTTAACACGTGCTTTACACATATTAAGTTGGATAATCTTTAAGTCTTTTTCATCTTTTAGCCAAGTATCACTTACGTCTCCTTAATCCCATTTTTCTCCCCTTATCCAAAATGTTAACCATTAATATTTGGGATATTGAATGGATTAACCGGTCTTTGGGTAAAAATGAAACCGATGTTTGGCCGTAGAACAAGTTATTGCTCCCCCTTAAGTTAATAAGGGATGGTTGTAGTGCTTTGGTATGACATATTTTGAAAGATTTAGAATCTCGTGAGAAATTCTTGAAAAATTATCATACCTTAACACTACACCAAGCCATTCAAGCACATTATTCACAAATTTACATATTCACAATTGAAAACCAATATAAAGTGACCTGAGATGTACGACCCATCAGATGGATCGTTGCAGTAGCTTGTGGTGCACTAAATACGGTCTTCCACCCACGAATCTTTCCAAGCTCCTCATCAATCTACGTTCACGGAGCTTTTGATCGATCTTTTTGATCACATACTTTGCCATCTGCCGGTAACCCGGATGCCAATCCTCCGTCATCTCTGGCAAAGTCCCACCCGAGTTCAGATGCTCCAACTTTCCTCTGACTTGTAGAAGAGTTCCATCACTATACTTATGAAGCTCACCCACCCTCATAAACTTCATCAAACCTCGACTATTCAAGTAGAAAATGCCGGAATTCGGGACAGAAATGCCGGTATAGGGACATCTTTCTACATGTTGAGGTAGCACTTGATTCACAGGACGGGTTAAGTTGAGCTTCCTCTGATAGCTTTCGACTCCCAACTGAAGGTCTTCAACTCGTGACTTGATGACAACGCTTCGTGTGAACATGCGAAGTGCTGTATTCAAAGCAATCAGGTCTTCACGAGGAATGTGTGTAAGTTGATCTCGAGTCATCAGAAGCAGCATATCTTCGATATCCTCAAGGCGAATGATGGAGAAGTCTCCTTGCTGGATTTTGTATTCCCTGTCATCCTCCCTTTTCAAACGAATCTCCGTCACATGATAGTAGCCGTTCTTGGCTTCAGTTTTCATTCCTAGGATGCTGGAGATGCGGATGTCGGATCTAACCTTGCTTCCAGAATTGACCAAGCAGCAACCCCTGTACGCCCTTCGGACTCGTTCGTCCCAATGAGATGCACCTATGACAGCATACATATCATAATTACGATTCATTTTTGGGACCCAGAGTCGATTTACCTTTTCCTCGATGAAGGGTATTGTCCCCCAGTTGGCAGCTTTCAGCAAAGTCAGGGATGTTGCGTACTTTGATGACCCCTTCATAAGATACTCAAGATCATTGGTGACGAAGAAGTCAAGAGTAATCTGATTATCTTGAGCAGGATCCATTGGAGGTGGAGCTCTTTCTGATTCATGAAGTCCTGGCCGTTGAACGGTTTTCAGAGCCTTCAAGATTTCATCGGCATAGTACTCGAGCTCCATTCGGGGTAATCGGGTTTTGGCACGCAGTCTCTTATCTTTCAGTGCTTTCTTCACCAAGGATGGAGTAACCGAAGTCTTATACTCATGAGCAAGAAATGCACATAAGTCAATCGGACTTCGGATACGGAGATACAGCACATCTTTGTCAGCATCTGTGATCGGATCATATTGTGCTGCTGCCGTGATCCAAGCCTGTGGTGGTGCAGACTCGTCTATCTCCAACGTGTCTTCCCAGGCACGAATGCTTGGTTCAGGAACCGTAGATTGTTGAACTTGTTGTTGAGGAGTTGAAGTGCGAACATCTGTTGGTTCAGTTTCAGGCATTTCAGCAGTGTCGTGAACTGGTGAGTGTTGTGCAGCTTCGGGTTCCGTCACTGATTCTGCGATCACAGGAGCAACAACAAAAGAACTAATGGGGTTAGTGGTAATAGGTAAAGATACAGCGATAGAGATACCGGGAGCCGAAGACGCTGTAGTGGCATTCACATCGTGGCGCCACTTAGTTCGTCTTGATTCCGAGGATGTCGATTTGTCCTTCTGTGCTGCATCTTTTGTGGACTTGGTTCCAGTCTTAGCCGCAGTTTTCTTGGAGCTGGTAACCTTGTCTCCCTCTTTCGGCTGTTCACCCCCATCATCATCCTGATTGTCATCCCCGTTACTATCCCTAACACTCTCCTGATTCTCATCACCACCATCGTCGCCATCATCATCATCATCCTCGTCATCATCCTCATCATCCTCATCATCACCATCCTCGTCATCGTCTTTATCCTTTTCTCCTTCTTCTTCTTCTTCTTCCTCTTCTTCACCCGTACCCTCTTCTTCACTTTCTTCCCTTTCTTCCTCAGGTAAGATGTGATATGGTACCACACTTCCAAACGTCTTGAATAATCTATCATCCTCCATGATAGCATCATTCAGGGATTTATATAGAGCCCGTTGAATCCTCGACTTATCATACGACCCAAGTTCCACCATACGAGCCTTAAGGATCTTCTTCAATTCAAAATCCGTCAGGTCATAAGCAATCTTGTAGGCGGCTTCTGAAGGGTTGGATGATTTGACCATCAAGTTGTCAGCAGCAAGTGTCTTCAACTCATCGTGAAGTTTAGGCATTAAGGATTCAACGGATTCTTGCACTCTTTCTTTCACAGATGCTTCAAGTGCTTCTTTTTGTTCCTTATATTTATCCCTCATCGCTTGAAGTCTGGTAATACGTGCAGCATGCTTATCAGCCTCAGCCTGCTTAACCCGAGCAAGTTCTTCTGCATGTGCTTTTCTAGTCAACTCCATATCTGAAGCGAACCTAGCAATCATCTCCTCTTGGGCTTTCCTAGATTCTTCTTCCCTCTGAGCTCGTCTTTGCAACTCTTGGCGAAGTTCATCCATTTCGCGTTTGTTAGTATCAAACAGTTCGGCCATCACTAATGCAGCCATTGCAGATGTTGCAGAGCTGCTTTGGGTTGACTGGAGGGGCTCGGTTGTTACTGCTGTACTAAGGATGGGGATTATGGGTGGTGGAAGAAATGGTGTTGAAGCCGGTCGGGTTGGTAAAGGTTGTATGGGTGGAGGTTGAGTTGTTAAGGGTTGAGTTGTCACCATGATCGTAGGAGCAACAGGTTCCTTTTCCACACTTGCTGAAATAGGGATTGATGGCTCCTTCGAAGTGGAATAGTGTTCAGGTGACCCAAACTCATCAACATCATCCGGTTCCTCGTACTCATCCTCGATATCTACCCTCGCACCTGAACCACTACCGCCTGTATCTTTCCTACTCCTTTTAATAGCAATCTTCATCATTTGTTGCTCGGATTTATCAAGAGTAGGATCAACAATATCTTCTTCATCACGTAGACGCATCAAATCCTTACCCTTTCCCTTCTTACCCTCTGACTTCTTCTTCTTTGGTTCGGGTTCAGGTAACGCAGCTGGTTGTTTGCGTTTACCTTTACTCTTAACCGTTGTCGATGAGTCTTCTCCAGTCTGAAGGTTTGCTTTCAGCCTCTGGATTTCTAATTGTAGTAGCTTGTAATCTGCAGAACCTTTGATTTTATCAGATAGAAGGTAATCAGGAACAGGACCCGGAATCACACCAATAGACGGTCCTTCATGCCTCAGATCTACAGTATCATTAGCTTCTTCAGTGTGATAGCGACCTCCTGCACGCCTATCAATAGTAGCATCAAGCTTCATAAAATAATTTATGATAAGCTTAATAAACCGAGGATAAGGAAAGAAGTTTGTCTTCAGCTTCTTGTTGTAGAAGAGTTGAAAGGTGAATTCTTCCCATATCAACAAAGCATAATCTGAATTCACAGCTTTGTACATGCCATAGAAGAGGTTCATTATCGGACTGCGCAAAGCATCATGGCCACTCGTTTTTGGTGTAAGGCATTTACTGAGAATACCCATCAAAGCTCTCCAGGGTTGTCCTACCTTTGCAGTAGTAAACTCAGATGCAACTCGTATTTCCGGACATCCAAGTGCGTCAAATAACTCCGCGAGTTCATCTTTAGTAGGATCCCTTGAGAAAGACATGCCCTTGGGTGTATCCCGTATACCAAGAATCTTACGGAAGTCTGAAACGGTGAGTGTCTGCTGCTTGTTGTCGATGGTGAAGGTGATCTTGTTCGAAGTGATTTCCTTGGTTGCCCAAAATTCAAACATATACTCATAAGGCACCGAGGCTGTATTCCTAAGGGCGTTCTTGAAATGAGAGTTATCAAGGATGGCTATGGCGACCTTAAAACCATGGTGAGTGGATTTAGAGACTTGCTTCAGCCGATAGTTGTTGGGTATAAACTTAAGGGTTCGTGCTTTAGCAATATCGGCTTCTCTAGATTCTTGGATAGCTTGTACTGTTGGATTAGTCATTTTATCTGCTTAAGATAAGACATGAAAGGTTGATGCACAAAAACAGATAGATATATATCATTCTTACTTCTAAGCATAACACATTTCATAAGATAGAACAACAAGTACATAGATAGCATGCAAACAAGAATAATCAAACTCTTCATCCGGAACATTTCCTCATTCGGAACATCTTCATCCGGAACTTTTCCTCATTCGGAACTTCTCCTCATTCGGAACTTCTTCATCCGGAAGTTCTTCATACGGAACTTCCTTCATCCGGAAGTTCTTCATTCGGAACTTCCTTCATTCGGAAGTTCTTCATTCGGAACTTCCTTCATCCGGAAGTTCTTCATTCGGAACTTCCTTCATCCGGAAGTTCTTCATTCGGAACTTCCTTCATTCGGAAGTTCTTCATTCGGAACTTCCTTCATCCGGAAGTTCTTCATTCGGAACTTCCTTCATCCGGAAGTTCTTCATTCGGAACTTCCTTCATCCGGAAGTTCTTCATTCGGAACTTCCTTCATTCGGAAGTTCTTCATTCGGAACTTCCTTCATTCGGAAGTTCTTCATTCGGAACTTCCTTCATTCGGAAGTTCTTCATTCGGAACTTCCTCATTCGGAAGTCCTTCATTCGGAACTTCCTCATTCGGAAATTTTTCAGAAGAAATCCTTCATTCGGAAGTTCTAAGCCATGTTCATCCGGAACTTTTACAAACTAAAGCAGTGATGATAATTATAGCGCGTTTGTGAGTTTCTAAGGCAAACTAATGCAATATAAACATCATTTAGTCTATTCCGAGCAAAACCCACCATAAATCCCTTGTTAATTAACCCTAATTAATGAATACCCCTAAATCTGATAAATGTTAATTATCTGGATCAATTACATGGATATAAATGTTTAATATAGATGTTATGTACCTTAATTTAGCAGATGAACAGGAAGGAGATGGATTAAGCAAGTTATTTGATTTCTTGTGTGTGTGTAACAATGGCGGCAAATGAAGATAAACAGTGGAATAGAATAGTGAGGGGCGGGGTAGTTTATGTTTTGACTTAGGTCAAAAATTTGCCAAGTTTCAACAAGTGACACTTTTAGTCCCTTAGTTATCTATTCATTTCCTTTTTGTTTCCAACTTTTTCATTTCACTTAACCCTTGTTTAACTTATACACCACTTAGCAAACGCAATCTATTAGCATATCCCCAAAATCTAAAAAACCATGCCTATCACTCAGAACGATCACAAGTCGTTTTCTTAAAGCAAACCACTCAATTACCATGTAGCCCTTAATTTTCACAAGCACTTTTGAAAATCAATTTTAATGACAAAGATGATTTTACTATTTTCTCCCCCTTAAACGATGACCCGTTTTCTATTTAAAGAGCTGTAGTCATTGTTTAAAGAGTCAAATAGTGATGAAAGCATTGCCAATTTATCTCTTGAAAAATTTGATTCGTGGTTTTAATAAGATTTCTCTTATTTTAACAAATTAATGCACTGAGACGTACACAAATTCGTGTTAGACCAAGTTATAAACTAAACTTGATCCCTTTGCATGATTTGGCTTGTAAATCACGCCCGAGAAAATTAATTCCCGTTCTGAGCCAACGTTTTCCAAGGAAATACGTGACTTTAATATGAAAACCGGGTTGCAGTCTGAAATAACTACAAGCCAAAATGGGCATGTTTTAAAAATGTACAACTTTTATACGGACTCTATTTATGGCACCGTGTCAATATTGATCGACATTTCTAAGGCCGTAAATATTACCGTACTAAAAGACATGCCCGTTTGAAAACGAAAAATATTTTTGGTTTTTCTTGATTTTATAATTTTTATGGTTTTTCTAGGTTTTATATTTTTTATGGTTTTTCTTGGTTTTATATTTTTGTATTTTTCTTTTGTGGTTTATATATTTACGATAATATACATGATCACGAACAAAAGGATACTCTGAATAGTTTACCACGACTATTCAGCTGATTCTTCTGCCAACTCTTTGAGAGTCTCTGGAGTGAATGATTTCATACCAAGCTTGTCGATCAAAAACTCGATTCGTCCTCGATCTAAGGCTTTGGTGAACATATCCGCCAGCTGATACTCAGTAGTGACAAAATACAGCTCGATCACTCCGTTCTCCACCTGCTCCTTAATGAAATGGTAGCGAATGTCTATGTGCTTGGCCCGGGAGTGTTGAACATAGTTGCAGCAAAGGGCAATGGCGCTCTTGTTGTCACAATACATCGGGATTTTGTTAAATCCAAGACCGTAGTCAGTTAATTGTGATCTCATCCAAAGGACTTGAGCACAACAACCGGACATGGCGATGTATTCAGCCTCCGTGCTTGATATTGCAGCGCTTTTCTGCCTTTTTGAAGACCAACTGATCAATCTATCTCCAAGGAGTTGCACAGATCCAGAAGTGCTACGCCTCGTATCTTGACATCCAGCATGATCGGCATCTGCGTATGAAATTAAAGCAATAGAGGAATCTTTCGGATACTATAGACCACGATGAAGTGTTCCTTTTAGATACCGAAAGATCCTTTTCACAACATGTAGATGCTTTTCGGTAGGCCGAGCCTGATACCGGGCACACATGCATACAGCAAATTGCAAATCAGGCCTGCTAGCAGTCAGATAGAGAAGGGTGCCAATCATTCCACGGTAAAGTTTCGGATCGACAATAATCCCATCCCTATCTTCATCTAACTTGGATTTCTCCACCATTGGAGTGTCTACGGGGTCACAATTCTCAAAGTTATATTTCTTAAGTGATTCTAGAGCATATTTGGATTGATTTATAAAGATGCCTCTGGGATTCTGAGAAATCTGTAATCCTAAGAAAAATGAGATTTTTCCCATCATCGACATCTGAAAGCGTGTGGACATTATCTTCTCAAATTGTTTAGACAATTCTATGTTAGTGGCAGCAAAAATTATATCATCAACATAAATTTGTACCAGAAGCATGTCGTTGCCGTCCTTGAGAGTGAATAGAGTGGGGTCCACTTTGCCTTTGGAGAAGCCTTCCGACATGAGATATGTTGACAGGAGATCATACCACGCGCGTGGAGCTTGTTTCAACCCATAGAGAGCCTTCTTAAGCTTGTACACATGGTTAGGAGACTCCGTACTGACGAACCCATCCGGTTGACTAACATAAACCTCTTCCCTTAGTTCACCGTTCAAAAATGCCGTCTTTACATCCATTTGATAGACGATCATGTTCATATGAGCAGCAAACGCAAGGAATAGTCTAATCGCCTCCAATCTAGCCACAGGAGCAAAAGATTCCTCAAAGTCTATACCCAAGGCTTGTTTATATCCTCTAGCGACCAATCTAGCCTTATTCTTCAATACCGCACCCATCTCATCAAGTTTAACCTTATAAACCCATAACAAAGTAAGGATGTTAACCTTGTCAGGGCGAGGAACCAATTCCCATACTTCTAGTCGTTTGAATTCATTGAGTTCCTCCTGCATAGCTTCAATCCAAGATGATTGGGTCATAGCGTGCTGCCAATTTTTGGGTTCAACTTCAGAGAGAAATGCATCAAAGTAACAATATAGTGCACTCTCTTGTAATTGATGGCGTGTAGAGACTGGTCGATCTAGATCTCCAATAACATTCCTAATTGGGTGATCTTTTGTCCATTTAGTGCTATGGTTTTCAATCCTAGGTGGTCTGGAGTGAACAATAGAAGGAGCTTCTTCTGAGGTAGACGCGGCTGAAGGGTCTTCAGGGATCGCTACACCAAAGAAAGGAAGCTCTTGCAAGTGAGCATATTCCAAGTCGTGATCAGTAGTATCCTCTTCTACATCATTAGGCACAAGTAGGGGTGATGATTCAGGTGTAGTTTGAGAATCACTTGGTGAAGGTGCATCTGGTTCAATGTGAATTGTAGATGCATTAGATAAAGGTTCATTAACTTGAGCAACCACTTCAGGTATTGGAGCAATTACTACAGGTACTGGAACTTCATCAGTCGGGGGATCAAAGAATTCATCAAACAGTGGTTGAAACAGTTTATCCCACTCGGGCCTTGATGGTGGTAAAAATGATGTAGAAGTAGGATTGTTGGGAACTAATCCGGAACTTATAGCACCGGGTCCCATCTCATGAAGCGCGGGTTCAGAGCTGTGTTGCTCAGAAGCCATCGCTGTCAGCTCGTCGAAATCTGCATCCATAGTTTCTACAATCTTGCCAAGACGACGGTTATAGATTCGGTATGCTCTTTTGGACGGTGAGTAACCAATGAAAATACCTATATCGGCTTTTGTTTGAAGCTTACCCAAGTTCTCACTATTGATGTTTGGATAACACAGGGCACCAAACACATGGAAAAATGAAACATCGGGTTTGCGGTCATGTAGAAGCTCATAAGGTGTTTTTCCATGGCGTTTCCGAATGATAGAACGGTTTTGGGTGAAACATGCAGTAGAAATAGCCTCTGCCCACAAGAACAATGGAGCGTTCGCATAAATAAGCATGGTCCTAGCAACTTCCATAAGTGTACGATTCCGTCTTTCAACGACACCGTTTTGTTGTGGAGTGCGTGTAGCGGATGTTTCATGTGATATACCAACTCCTTCATAATAATCACGAAGAGTCTGGTTGACGAACTCTGTACCATTGTCTGTACGAATACGGCGGACAGTGGTATTCAAACGTACCTGGATGAACTTCAGAAAAGTAATGATAGCCTTCGGAGCTTCATCCTTTGTACGTAGAAATCTAACCCATGTAAATCTTGAGAAATCATCCACAATGACGAGAATGAATTTCTTACCGCTCACACTTTCAGTTCTCATTGGTCCACAAAGATCCATATGCAAAAGATGAAGTTTTTCTTGATTAGTGTCTTCAGCTTTGGGTTTGTAAGATTTCTTGGTGCTTTTCCCCCTTGAACACGCGGAACATAAATGGTCCTTGTGAAATTTAAGCTTGGGAAGACCACGAACTAACTCGTTTTTAGCCAGATGATTAATAGCATCAAAATTAAGATGAGATAATCTGCGATGCCATAACCATGACTTGGTCTTAGAAGCTTTAGAGAGAAGACATACTGGAGAAGCGGCCATCATGTCTTGTAAGGACAAAGTGTAAAGATTTGCACCACGAGATCCCTTCAACAAATCTTTTCCTTCCAAGTTGCGGATAAAACAAGTGTGTTGTCGAAAAGCAACCTCAAGGTTGGAATCACAAAACTGTCCTACTGAGAATAAGTTATGACCAAGACCTTCAACATAGTATACCCTAGAAATCGTCACGTTTCCAATCTTATATTCACCATACCCCATAATCTTTGCTATATGATCATTCCCAAATTTAACCGTACCAAGAAACTTGCTGACGAAATTTCGGAGCATCGAGCGATTTCCGGTCATATGTTTTGAACAACCGGAGTCCAAATACCACAGGATGATTTGGACCACCTGAAAATATCACCACACAAAGACAATGTAGAGGTATCGGAATCTGAGTGTTCCTTGTTATTAGCAGGTACAGATTTAATAATCTTAGATTTGCTAACTCTAGGTTTCTTAGATTTCCTAGCCTTCCTTTTCTTCTTAATTGGTGGTGTAGATTCTAATTGGCTCAAATCCTGAGGTATTTCTTCACTGATAGGCACTATAGTGGGGGCTGACCTAATTAAAGGGCGCTGTTTCCATACTTGAGTGCGAGTGTTCCTAGCTAAAGGACGCTCAGACCTAACCTCAATGGATGCATTCCTAGTTAAAGGGCACATTTTACCATCTAGTGTAAAGGTCCTACCAGTGGGACGCCATTGCCAGCCAACTTGGGCACGAGTTCTACCCGTTGGCTTCCATTCAAGACCATTCTTAATAGCATTCATTTCATTAACGTGATCAATCAGACACAAATCATGACGCTGGGAAAACATACATTCATTACAATTACAACAATTTAAATCAGAATTCACGAATGGTTTAGGCTGCTGCACAGGCGCAGAGCTTTTAGTCTTAACATGATTCTTTTTATTTAAAACTGAACTAGCATTCCTATTGTGGACTTCTACTTTCTTCTTTGTGGCACTACTAGTGGCGGGCTTGATCTTATCTTTCTTGAGTGGCGATCCTTTAGCCTTAGTAGTCGCTTTTAATCCTGTAGAAGGCAAATTGGGAATATTAGCAACAGATTTTAAAGGTGTCTTACTTGATTGTGCCAATGACGGTTTCGCTCCTGGAGTCTTATTAAATGGAGTGACAGCAATGGGCCTATTGTTAAGTAGTGCAGAGCCTGGTGTACCTATGTATTGCAAATAAGCCAAGCAATATTGAACTCGCTTAACATATTCAAGAGCCGAATAATAGTCGCTACTTAAGGGATCTAAGGCATAAAGATCGTCTACAATATCCCTAAGAAGATCGACATGCTTAATGGCATTCCTCATATAATCATCGTAGGTAACCTGGTTTCTCTTATGAAGCGGATTCTTATAAAGCACTACTGACTTGGTTGTTGGAGCACTAGTGGACGGTGCAGAGTCGGTAGCTAAGTTATCAACAACTTCTTGTCGGGTGAGAAGAAGTGTCTCCTTTAACTCAGCCAAAACCATATTTTTGTCTATGAGCAGGATGTTCAAGTCAGAGATTTCCTCGCACTTTTGGTTCAGTTGTTCAACATAATAATGTTGCTGTGCCGCATTAAAAGCGAAGCGTTCTTCTAGTGAACCATAAAGAGCGGATAGTCCCTGCCTGGTCCGATCCATCTCCCCTAGAACAGTTGATAGTCTAATTTCTAAGACTTGGTTTTTAGACTCTGCAGCCTCTAGTTCCATTCTTAATGTTTCCTTTGATGATATCTCTCTCTTCAATCTCATGATTTCTTCCTCTAATGTCTTAACAATTGCAATCATCTTGTCACTTGTCTCAACACCGTTTTCACAAACATTTGATATCAAAAGATTTTCATTTTGAGCTTGTTGTTTTAATTCTAAAGATATACAATGTTGTTCTAGTTGATTAAAGCGTTGAGAAAGTAAATTATAAGAATCTTGTAGCTTTAAAAACTCAGCGTTAGATTCGTGACAAGAATGATTATCTACCTCATTTACTGTTTCAGCAACATTTACAGAAATATCACAAACATCATCACAAATATGCACAGCATCACAATTAATCACAGCAGATGTAAGCTCATTTGAATAATAAACATTTACAGTAGTAAGCACATCACATGAGATTACTTCGGACAAGAATCGGTCATATTCGGTTAAAATCTTTTCTTTTTCAATTAGTTGCAGTTCGTAAGCGGTGTCCATTTCATAAAACACTTTTTGAACTTCACCAATTTCAAACTGAAGATTTTCCTTAAGAGATGCAAAACTTCTTTTTAGACTTTCGACAAACGGATTGATCTCAGTTTTAAACACCTCGTTCATGTGTTCGAAAGCCCATTCTCCGGCGTTTAAGCCATTTGAAGTCGTACATTCCAAAATGACCTTGTCAAAGTTAGTAAAGTATCGGTTAATCTCTTTCAAGTTTAACCATACAATGCTAACAGGTGGAAGATTCTTTGGAATTTCCTTAGGACCTTCCATGTTGACAAGTGTAGGAAATGTACTAGGGCGTTCTTCCTCTAACATGTAGGTCGGTGCTGTGATGAGATCTTTATCCATATGGAAGCGAACTCTAAAATCAGTTTTTGCAAGCTCCTTATTCATTTTAAAATAATCACACTCGGGATATTTTGCAGAATTGTATGACCGATCCTCATCAACTAGATCCTTACTTGTTCGATCATTGGGAAAAACAATCGGGTCTAAAGCCAATCCTAATTGAGTTGCATTATAAAGTCTAGGACTATGTCTTAAAGCTTGTTTTGCATACCGTGGATTAGGGGGAAGGCCTTTTAGACGTGATAAGTTAAATTCTCTAAATGAAGCATCAAATAAGTGAACTAGTTGTGAAGCAGCGTATTGTCTTAACAGCAAGTAGTCTAGACTTCTAATCTTATTAGTAGCATTAATCTCCATTTCAGTCTTCTTAGATTCGAGTAATTCAAAATCAGTTTGAAGTTTTTGAAAATTAGTGACCACTAACTCCTTTTCTCTAAGTTCACTAGACAGATTTGCTCTTAAGTTTTCGATTTCTTGCAAGTGACCCATTTGTTTGTTTCTAAAGTGATCATATTCGAGATTTGTGAGAACACTAGACGAAGGCACTAATTCCAAAGTTTGTACTTTCTCATTGCTTAAGGCAAGCTCATCAGACAAATTCTTATTCTTAGCTAAGGTTTCTAAGAGTGCAGCATTCATTTGGCTAAGTAATGTAGCAGGAACCATGACCAAATCTTGTTGAGCAGGAGTAGGCGTATGCGAACTGGGTCCCGGTTGTGATTCACTCAAATTCTGGGAACTCACATTGATATTGCTATCATTGTTTGTCTCCTCATTTGAAAGACTCACCACCGAAGATTCATTCGAATCAGCACTCTCTTGCCCAACTTGATGTGGTTGAATACTAGCATCAGTGGCATTATCGGTGTTATTAATAAGTACCTCAGATTTCTTATCTGGCCCTAAGCTGGAAAAAGTTGCCATGAAAGCAGCCTTTGCAGTTTGAAAGTCATCACAGTCGGAATCATACGCATCAAGATCATCGGCTTGGTAAGCTGCATTCTGCGTAGTGACAACGTCTTGTTCAGCAATCCCTGGGTCAGCAAGAAATGCAAGCTCCTCTTCATCAAGTTCCCTTCCTTGCGCCTGAGCATTTACCAGATAGATCTTTTCTGCAAACCACTGTCCATCCCTTCTCCTCTTGGGTTTCTTACAATCCCTGGACATATGACCCTCTTCCTTGCAGTTGTAGCATGTAATCATTCTCAACTTGCCTGTATTAGCCCGTGGAGGGTTGTTGACCATTGGAGCAGGAGCAGGATTGGCGGTGCGAACATTGGTTGATGTGGAAGTTCTCCCCTGATATGGTTGAATTGGCTGAACCATTACCCTGCCATTCTCAATTGTAGCTTGTTGGCGAGAATTGGATGAATTCCTCAACTGATTGTTGGTAGGAGCTGATCCTCTGAATCCTCGTTTGCTTAAAGTTCTTGTGAGATAAGCAGACATAGTAGTTAGCACTTCAACTGGGTCAGCTCCTTGTTGGAATACAGGAACTGGGACTACCTCATCATCACAATAAAGTGCTTGATCTGGATAAGCTGCATAATCAGTAGAAGGAATACTCATTTGATCAGGATAGCTTGTCGGATATGCTGCATAAGGTGCAACATTTGCTGGATGAAGTTGTGAAGCATACTGTGGTGAGGGTGCATTGAACCGATATTGTTGCTGATGTGAGGTGGGTGGTTGTGGTAGAATCGAGTATTGGGGAAAGGCTGGTGTCATGTAAGGTGATTGATGATAAGCTTGATGTCCCAAGATATAAGGTGTGTTGTTGTGAGACAAGCTTGGTTGATTCGCCATCAAAGCTAAGGAATCTGGGTACATACCTCGAGGAGAACGGTGCATAATCACATGCTTCTCATGCTGCTGAAGGAAGGCATATATTTGATCCAAATTGCACTTATGCAGATCCCTGGTTAACTTGACATCAGTAATGTACTCACCCCATTCAGCTTGAGGTAGTGTATTCAAGAATTTAGTGTTAACCTGAAATGGTGCAATCACAAGATTGTATACATTCAGATCATTCATGAGTGTGGTGAATCTGAAGTAATAATCGTGAAGCGTTTCCCCTAGGTTGTAGGTGAATCTATCAAACAGGTCATACAACTGACATTCCCTTTCCTGTTTGGTGAGAGACGTTCCTTGTAGCAACACCTTAAGTCGTTCCCATAGATCCTTTGCCACCGTATACTGACTCACCATCCTATAGATGTCATGGGGAAGAGCTTGGAGAATTGTTTGAAGAGCTTTTTCATCTGCATCTGCAACGAGTTGTTGGGCTGGAGTGAGTTCTTCAAATTCTCGTGGTCTAGTCACGTTGTCAACCGTAATGGTACCATAGTCGAGTGGACCATTCAAAATCGATTTGACCATAAGCCTTCCGTATGTCGGTTTCCCCTTTAGATATTGCATCATTCGACCTTGCCATGCCTCAAACACCTCTTTAATAAGCATCGGTGGACGGCTATCAGTTCCCGTTATGATTGATATATCCGTAAGAGATGTCATCTGAGGCATTACTGAATTTGGATTCATTTTGTTTTTCTTCAAAGAAACAGAGATTATCGGTTAATCGAGCAGTGAAGTAAAGCTTGGGAATTGTGTTGTGTTTTTGTTGTAAGAAACCAAGATTAAATCCTCTAAAAAATCGTCGAACAAACAAGCAAAATAACCCTTGATTCGGAACTTTTTGTTGATTCGGAAGTTTGATTCGGAAGATTACCTTGATTCGGAACTTTTTGTTGATTCGGAAGAATACCTTGATTCGGAACTTTTGGATTGATCCGGAACTTCTTGGTTCGGAAGTTCTTGGTTCGGAACTTTGGCTTGATCCGGAACTTATTGACTCGGAAGTTCTTGGTTCGGAAGTTTGGCTTGATCCGGAACTTCTTGACTCGGAACTCCTTGGTTCGGAAGTTTCTTGATCCGGAACTTCTTGACTCGGAAGTTCTTGGTTCGGAAGTTTGGCTTGATCCGGAACTTCTTGACTCGGAACTCCTTGGTTCGGAAGTTTCTTGATGCGGAACTTCTTGGTTCGGAAGTTTCTTGATTCGGAACTTCTTGACTCGGAACTCCTTGATCCGGAACTCCTTGATCCGGAACTCCTTGATCCGGAACTTCTGCTGAATGAACAGAAACTCCCTCCGATGAACAGTCGAACAGTAAAAGTTAAGATTAAGCCCAGATTTTGACCAAATAACCCAAAAAGTTTTGTGCTTTCGACTAAAATAAGTAACAACTAATACTTATCCACTAATCCCAATCACAAAAACACCAAAAACACCAAGAATCAAGATGATTTTTCTTAAAGAACACTAATACAATCAAAAACTAAAAAACCACACAAATCACTACCTTAAATCACCCCATAGCTCTGATACCAAATGTAGAATATTGATAATCAATGAATCTATGAAGGGGTTTGTTGATTTCTAGAGAGAGAAAGTTAGAGAGAGAAAGTGAGAGAAACTATGTGAATTTTATTAAGTGGAAAACATGAAATGACAACAACCAACCCCTTTCCATGGTGGAAAGGGGTATTTATAGTTCCAAGTCATAAGTGGACTTGGGCCGGTCCATGACAAGCCCATGGACCGGTTCTTACTTAAGTTAATAAGCAAATAATAACTAATTCCTAACTACGAGCTATTACAACATAAATCATATTGTGGAGTGACCGATACTTCTAATATACGTTAAAACGTATTTCTAACATGTTTCTATTAGGACGGATCATGGTAGGGAATTTGATAATGAAGTGCAATTTGGTGCCTTTTGTGAAGCTCATGGTATTACCCATAACTTCTCGGCTCCTCGCACTCCACAATCAAATGGGGTAGTTGAAAGGAAGAATAGGACTCTCCAAGAGATGAGTAGGACGATGTTAAACGAGCAATCTTTGCCTCAAAAGTTTTGGTGTAATGCCGTAGATACATCGACTTATATTCTCAACCGAATTCTTATTCGACCTTTCCTAGGAAAGACCCCCTATGAGATTCTTAAAGGTAAGAAAACCTCATTAGAATACTTTAGGGTGTTTGGAAGCAAGTGCTTTATCCTCAACACCAAAGACTACCTTACCAAGTTTGACCCAAAGTCTTACGAAGGTATCCTTTTAGGTTATTCCCAAACTAGTAAGGCCTACATAGTCCTAAATAGAACCTCAGGGGTTATTGAAGAATCACTCAACGTAACCTTTGATGAAACCCCTCCTTCACCCAAGACACCACCATTGGTTGATGATGACTTGGATGAATTAGAAGTAGTTAAAGCCAAAGAGGTTAGAAAAATAGGAGTTGAAGACCTTAGTGTTGAAAAGGAATTAAACATTAAGGAGTCTAGGGATCATACTCTCAATAATGTCATTGGTGAGTTAAATCAAAGAACCCTAAGATCTCAAGTCCAAAACAAAAGCAACTTCTTTTGTTTTGTCTCCTTGATTGAACCAAAGAATGTTAAAGAAGCTTTGACGGATGAGAGTTGGGTCATTGCGATGCAAGAAGAATTGAATCAATTCGTTGCCAATGATGTTTGGGAACTTGTTCCTCCACCTAGAAGTTCTACCATTATAGGAACCAAATGGGTATTTAGGAATAAGCTAGATGAGAATGGTATTGTGTCTCGTAACAAGTCTAGACTTGTAGCTCAAGGCTATAATCAACAAGAAGGGATTGATTATGACGAGACATATGCACCGGTAGCTAGATTAGAATCTATTAGAATCCTTTTAGCCTACGCTTGTGCCTTAGATATTAAGCTTCAACAAATGGATGTAAAGAGTGCATTTCTTAACGGTTTGATCAATGAGGAGGTATATGTGGCTTAACCTCCCGGCTTCATTGATTCTGAGAAACCGGACCATGTTTACAAGCTTAAGAAAGCACTTTATGGACTCAAACAATCACCCAAAGCTTGGTATGATAGACTTAAAGCGTTTCTTGTTAAACATGAGTATACCATGGGTATGGTAGACAATACACTCTTTACAAAGAAGAAAGGTTCTCACCTCATAATCGTACAAATATATGTTGATGACATTATATTTGGCTCAACTTGTCAAGAATTGTGTGATGACTTTGCCAAAATCATGCATGATGAGTTTGAAATGAGTATGATGGGAGAACTTAACTTCTTTTTAGGACTCCAAATTAAACAAATTGACGATGGTATTTTCTTTAGTCAATCTAAGTACGCTAAAGAAATGCTAAAGAAATTTGGATTAGAAGAATCTAGACCAATGAAGACCCCTATGGCCTCGGATACTAAACTCACCGTAGATGATGATTGTGAGTCGGTAGACAACACCAAATATAGAGGTATGATTGGTAGTTTGTTGTACCTAACGGCAAGTCGACCGGATATCATGTTTAGTGTTTGCCTTTGTGCTCGCTTCCAAGAGGCTCCCAAAACCTCTCACCTTGAAGCGGTTAAGCGTATCTTCCGATACATTAAAAGCACTATACATTTAGGATTATGGTATCCTAAAGGGACCGGCGTAGAAATCATTGTCTACGCGGACTCGGATCATGTGGGAGACTATGTGGACCGGAAAAGCACTAGTGGAGTTTGTACCTTCATGGGTTGTTGTTTAACTTCTTGGTTCTCCAAGAAACAAACCGCTCTTGCGATATCCACCACGGAAGCCGAGTATGTGAGTGCCGGTAAAGCATGCCAACAAGCTCTATGGATGAAGCAATCGCTTGTTGATTACGGGATTTCTCTTTATGATGTTCCCATCATGTGCGATAATAAAGGCGCTATAGACCTAAGCAAGAATCCCGTGCAACATTCGCGAACCAAACACATAGAAATTAGACACCATTTCCTTAGGGATAATGTTCAAAAGGGGAACATTACTATCGAAAAGGTGCCCTCCGAGGAAAACTTAGCCGATATCTTCACTAAGCCACTTAAGAGGGAACCTTTTTATTACTTGCGTCTAGGTCTAGGATTAATGGAACATCTTCCTTAAATTCCTTTCTTATTGTGTGTCTTCTATTATCACTTTGAGTCTTGAGTCTTTTAAAATTATTTTGAAATATCTTCTCATTTCCTTTTCAAAACTCTCGAAGTCTCTTTCGAAAATGATTGAGAAATTCGTTTGACATTGTTAATTCAATCTAAAAACAATTTTTCATAGATTCTCGCTATTAATATAGAGCTTACATAATTCATATGTATGATTCTCTCAAACATAGCAAGAACAAGATTGAATCATGAAGGATCATTGTGTCATGACTTAAGGTCTTGTCTTACACACCTCCTACATAGATTTTTTAATCCATGTATTTTGGTCAAATCTCTATTGGTAAGTTTGCATATGTTTTCTTTGTCTATCTTTGCTTTTAAAGCATATCCCTATGATAAGTTAGACTAGAAAAATAAGATTTGCTGAAAATCTTCCTCCAAACACCAAACCCTGCTTCTGCAGGCGGTTCCTTATGTGAGCCGCGGTACCTGATTGATAAGGTACCGCCACCCTAGATAAGGAACCGCCTACAGTGGCCTTCCTTTTCGGGTTTTTGTCTGAAACTCCAGATTTGCTCTAACCTTTTTGAGAATCTTTGTTTCAAACCTATTGACCATCCCAAAAATACCCTAAGCCTTCCCTATTTAAACCATAAGCATTTTGCATTACTTCACATACAAAATATCTTATTCTCCCAATGAAAGCCTTGAATCTCCTCCATTTTCTCCAACTGCTTTCAATCCAAACCCACCCAAGAACACTCTTAATCACATTTCTCCTACCAAGAATGTTGATTGTGGAACTTCCTTTCTTCCACCACCACCCTTTAGTGTTCTTCCTCCTTCTCATGATAATGTCATGCACCATGGAACATATTGTCATTGTTGTCAATATCAACATCTTGCTATGGCACACATCTATGAGGAGTTGAGCTACATCAAGAGTCTCTTAATCAACCCTCCTCTTCGCTTTGATTATGAGATCTCCAACAATCCACGACCACCACCCTCCGCTATTACCTTGTCTTTCATATAAGCATTGATTGCTTATCCTCAAGACACCACATTCAAGCAAATCTTAGAATTCTAGAATAAGTAGGATTAGATTTATGCTTTTGGCTTGTTTCTTTTTCCATACTTCTTTGTATGATGTTCCTTTAGTAACCTATCTTGGATCTTTGTCTTTGTGTTCTCTTCTCTTTTTATTTTATTTTTTATGTGACCTATTGCTATATATTGTTGGTTCTTTATTTTGTTCAACTAACCCTTCCATGTAGCTTGTCACCATATCTCGATTCCTCGGTGCCCCAAGCTAGGGGGAGTAAGCACCAAGGGGGAGTCTTTGCAAAGTCCGTTTCTTCAACACCTGATTACGCAACCTTTTTGCTTCGACAAAGGGGGAGAAATGAATAAACTCGTCTTCAAAAATCTTGTTTTTGTGTGATTGAGTTTATGTATTGTTGAAATCAAAAAGGGGGAGATTGTTAATGCAATAATGACTAAAAACGTTACTTGCAATTTCCGGTCTCGCTTAGTTTTGATTACGACAATATGTAAAAACAAGCATTTACGAAAACAACGAAAAACGAATTCTTGAGTTCAAGTATTTTTCATTTTACCCATTTTCACTTAAGGTATGGATAAACAAGTACTAACCTTAATCAAGTGATCAAGTGATTTAATCTTTTCTTAAAACTCACTTTTTATTAAATGTGACAAGTTTTTATTAAACTTTATTTTTAAGAAAATGTTTTATTAAATTAATTATTTGAAATTTGAAAATGGCATATTCTTATTCTGTTAAGAATATCCTTTCAGGATATTTTTATACCCAGATAAGACCTCCGCCACTAAAAGACAAAAAGGAGCGGAGTCTAGTCCGGCGGTACCTTAGCGCCTAGGCGGTACCTTATCGATAAGGTACCGCGGGCTGTGATAAGGTACCGCGGGCAGATATAGTCGTTGGCTCCTTTGTCCTTTAAATAGTTGGCCATTCTCAGCTTTTCACCTCACCTCTTTTGCACATTCATTTCCAGATTCAAACCCCTTCTTTAATCACTCAAATCTTTGATCATTTGTTTGATTATTACTTGTTTAAGAAGTGAATCTTGTTCTCCCATCTCTTCCTCTCCAAGTGCAAAGAGAAGAACACTATCCTAGTGAAGTGTTGAGTCCACCACCAAAGATCTATTGAAGATCAATTTTTATATACATGTAGTTGTGTCATTGTTGTGAAGATCCAAGTAGTTGTGTCTATTTTGAAGTTGTGTATGTACTAAGTATAGTTGTGTAGATTGGTCCTAGCTACGATTAGGGCTCGACTTTTAGCTTAGAGTCGGAAACTGGTTAAGCGACATGTACGGTTTTCTCCACCATAAGGAGCTTGTTGTGTAGTGAACTCTCGAGTAAGGAGTACTCGAGGAGTGGAGTAGGAACGAGGAGTGAGCTTCGTTGCCGAACCACTATAAATCCTTGGTGTTCGGTTTGATCTTTCTTTACCCTTAACTCTTTACATTCCTTACTACTTTTTGCATGTACATGTGTTAATATTAGATTAGCTACACTATCATTCTTTATTCTTTGTGGATATATTTTTGTTAGTATTAGTTTAGCTACACTATCATTCTTTATTCTTTGTGGATATATTTTTGTTAGTATTAGTTTAGCTACACTATCATTGTTCATATTTGTGCATAAGAAGATTTCACATATTTCCTCAAGCATAAGTTTTTTGAAAAAGCATTTCTGGAAACCATATCTTTAACAAGTAAATTTAAGAAACTATTCAACCCCCCTTCTAGTTTCTACACATTATTACAAAGAAGGCCTAATATTACCAGATGAGGTAGAACGGTTAGGTTGTGAACCCCTACGGTCCTGATCCCTACCGTTGTTGTTGTTCATGAGTTAAAATCGTTGGAGTGTCAGAATACCATAACATAAGATAGTTTAACATGAAAGAAGGTTAATGTAGGACCTGCTGTTGTTCGAGTTATTAGCGTTATTACGGTAATTATCATTACCGCCACGCCTCTCTGAACCAGAACGATCGTTGGTCTGACCGTTTCCCTTAGATGCTTGCTGCTGAACGGCTGCAGGCTTACAGTCGTCAGGCTTTTGCCTAAAATATAAAGTTGAACAGAGCATGATATGAAAATTAAAATACTGATGGAAATGAGTCGTTTACACTTGGTGATTGAAGATACCTCTTCACTGCTCTGTCATCACCAAACTCCTCTCGTTCCTGAAGCATCTCAAGCTTACGGGCTGCATCGGCCACCTGTGCTACTGTAGTGAACGTAGCACAAACCAAACTGTTGGCAACCAAAGTGCAAAGAGCCCAGTGAAACTTCTCAGCTTGCTCCTCAGCTATACCAACTGTTGCTCCTAAGAAACCAGCCAAATAGAGAAATCTCTACATGAATTCGTTGCTATTCTCCCCAGCAACCTGTTGGATATTATGATAATCCCTCTTAAGCTTCTCCTGTTCAGTATGTGGAAAGTACTGATTAAGGAAGAGCTCTTTAAACTGGTCCCATGTCAGCAGTGCAACCCAATTATCACCACCATTGGACTACTTGACAGACTTCCACACTACAGCACATCACCTTCAAACTTATAGCAAGCCAGTCTTGCCTTGAAAACGTTGTCACAACCCATCGCATCGAATATCTTCTCGAGGTAAGAAATCAAAGCTTCAGCCTCATTAGGGTTGTCAGTCTGCTCAAACGAACGGGGTCGCTGCTTGTTGAATCACTCCAACCAAGTCATAAGAGTAACAGGTGGTGGTGGTGGAGGATTGTTGTTGTTTTAGTGGTTTTCAGGATGAGGGCCATATTGAATGCCCTGAGCTTAAATTTTAGCATGAACTTCGTCCCTGATTTCATTGCGATGTAGGGGAAGGATGGCTTACCGTAAATGAAAGGACTAAACAATGTCCAAATAAAGTAAAGTATGAGAAAGTATGAATAAATGCATAAGGTAAAAGAGACTGGATAGCTTCCATTCGAATGCACATACTCTGCAGATCCTACTTGCGACCTTGGGTACCTGCCGTTTGGGAACATGGAAATGGAAAACGGCTGAGCATAATGCTCAGTGCACGGATATATAGCATAACGTAAAGACATAAAGGAATGAAAGCATATAAAGCATGAATTGTAGCGGAAATGAATAAGTCCTGGGAAACCTAGATGTATGTCATGTTTACTGGTTTTAGTTCTGAAAACATAGCTTATGTTACTTATGAAAATCTGTATTAGTTTAATATACCACAAGCCAATATAGGTCATGAGGTTAACAACGTGCATGAATGCTTGGAGGGGTGACCTCATCATGCAAATTAAAGGGGATGCCTCTAATTAATTGGTAATGGGTAAGAGGGATCAGCTCCTTGTGAAGGATGCAAGGCACACACCACATTCACCATGAAATCCTGACTGAACTGAACCTAGGATGCACCCATACGCCCCACATGATAATAACAATATAATAATGGCCAAATAACTGAAAGGGACGCCAAGAGCTATCACTCCGCCGTGGTGAAGTCATAACACTGGTGCCTCTAGTGTTATGGTTATGGTACCTCCATAACTAGGTGAAACTGGTCATGCATGTATATGGCTAAGGTAACTAATAAAACATAAGCATTTAATATGTAACTACTGGGGAAAACAGTTGGCTGCATACGGGAAATCATAATAAAGGAAGAGGTTGTCCTTACTAAAGGACGGGAAATCTATACCTTGTGTCCAGTAGAAGCTAACATAAATGCTGAAGAACCTACTCCACCTTGACGGATAATACTACATAAGAATAGGAACGTGTATGAGTTGTCTGAATTACATGTGTTTTACTGGTTCTGTGTGTTATTAGCTTGTTATACTTAATCTGTCATGTTTTAGTGTTTTACTGTGTTATCTATATTTATACTGATGTTCTGTAGTGTATTATGCATGTAATAGTGTATTATAATACTTGTATTGTAATACTAAGTAACTTTCTAAAAATAACAGGTTTCCAAAAATAGTAAGTTTCTAAAAATAGGAAGTTCCCAAAAATAGTAAATTTGCATAATTAGAAATAAGCTGAATTTTAATATCAAGTAAAGTTATTTAGTATAATACAAGTCATGGTTTTAATTTAATGGCTTATTAATTAAATAACTTAGTTAATTAATTAAACTATATACTATAAGCTTTTAGTAAAAAATACATGTTTTAATTAAATTAAACTAAGTAAAATACTTTAGGTTATACATGAAATATTAATTTTAATATTTAACCTAAGTCATGAATTTAATTAACCTAAATAGTCTAAGAAATAATTTAATTAAATATATTTTTTGATTTTAATATTTTCTCGAATCCCGAACCCGTGTTTTAAAAATTAACCCGAGCCCGAAACATTGGTCACATATAAGCCGAGCCAAACAGCCCTACCAATGGCTAGACCGGGTAGCCGGTTGCCACTAGTGGCTCTCGGTTCCCACTGCCGAGCCACGGTAGCCACTGCCGAGCCCGTTTCACACCGGTTCCCACCGGTTCGTGACCGGTTCCCCCTGTTTTGTTGTTTAGTTCCCACTGTTAGCACAAAAGCCCCACCGAGACCCTATTGGTCTTGGTTGGCACTCGACCTAAGCCCAAACCATACCCTGACCTCGAGTCGGGGTCCCCTTGCTTGCGTCCGAGCCAAACCGACCAAGCCGAGACCCCTTGTGGTCTCGGTGGTGGTGATGAAGACGAGCCGAGAGCTCCTTGGCTCTCGGTGGTGTCTCGACCGAACCAAAACCCGAACCAAACACCCCCTTTTTCATGTTTTTAATTAATCCCCTTTTTCACTTCTTCCTTTTTTCTCTTGTCTTTGCCACGTCCTAATGGGAGCCCACGGGGAAACCCGTCGCTCTTCCGAGTTAAATTATTTACGTGATCGTTCATGTTTAATTATCGTGATTTTTATATGTCGTGTACTTAACACATTTTATAATATATACGTAATTACATGTTATTAAATATCGTGACTCGTGAATTATATTATAAATGGAAAGTTTTAATTTTATCATATTTTTGTGTATTCACTATTCATGTGTACTGTTCATAGTAATTTAATATGGGTTTTACAGTGTGAATTCTAGCATTCTGTATATCGTGTAAAAAATTATTTATGGATTCATAAAATCTTCTTAGGATCACATATCTTGCAAGGTGACCTTTCATCAAATAATTTTGGTAATCCATTTTATCATAACTCTAACATTTAAATCAATTATGATAATTAAAACATCTTTACATAATTATTATAAATAAATGTATAAGATTTAATCATGGTCAACTTCTTAAGTATGATTTAAAACACATGTTTTTTATCTTACAATAAATATATATATACAACTTTGTCCAAATGAATCTTCCTAACAAAGAAACTCATTTTAAACCTCATCAAATAATTGATAGGTGAAAGATCAATCAAATTCCAAATTTATGATCATCTTCCTACGGACGCATTTTTCCATTCATAGATTGGTTTATTCATCAAATTCCAAATTTGATAACACATCACTTATGGTTAGCAATTTTACAATGATATTCTAGCTTATAAATCTCATCGTAGATATCAGAAACATACCATGAGTAATCCTTACGGATTTATGAATGTTGGTAACATCAGTCTAAGGTTCCACATTTTCATGTTTAACCTTAGTTGACTTCAGCAAGTGTGTTTAGAAGACTTGTGTATTATGTACTTGAAATAATTCAAGACTCCTACTTGCTACGAGAAAGCGTGGGACTCCCACTTACTTCTTGTAAAGTGAGACTTTCTCAAAGAACTGAGCTTGACTAGCAACAAACCATTTATTTTAGCCGTAGGTTTTATGTAGGAGAATCATCCCAGTGTTTCCTTGGGGCATCCTATAAAATATACTAATTAGTACTTAGATGTTTGTTAATATAATATCCAAGATTTCTAACAAATCCATACTCCAATTAAGACTTTATGAGATTCATACCATCTAATTATTCTAGGAATAATATCTTAATTGACCCTCCAATTTTGGAGTCATATTGAGCATATTCCAAATTCACTCAATATCTTAACCTTGATAACATTTAGGAGTAGTAAGTTAATTATCAACAACCAAATATGATATATTTTAGTTCTTATTGGACATACCATACATAGTATTTCAACAAGATCAATTTCATGAGATAATCTCATAATTTATTTGATGAACTTAAACTTCATGGCTTTTCTATTATGTCAAATTAAGTTCAAAACTTAATAGCATCAATAGTATCATTAATCCAATTGCTTGCACTTACTCATAAGTTTCAGATCCAATTAAAACTTACGGTGTATGCCTTAGCTAGTAGACATATAATCCAATCTTAATATTTTTTGTTAGTTATTGACCAATTCGATGACCACATGTATACGTCTTAATCAATAAGACATTACAAGCTAACAAATCTTAATTTAAGTTCTAAGTCTTTTCACAAGTAGAAGACGTAATATTCATGTATTAATCATAATAGTTAATCATTAAACTAAAGTAACCGAGTATCATTCATGATCTCAATAGTAACTTTTAAGTTAATCACAAACTTACCATGTTTATCATTTCTAGGGAAATATAATCATGTATTTTATCTTTCTATCTTGACATTCCATATCTACTAGGCCAACCTACCACAAATGTAAAATCCGTAAAAATAAGGTCATGTTTTATTCTAATATATAATTTAATTTTAATTTTATTGACGTGATTTATTAATTTTGGTTGATTTTAAATGAGAATCGTTAAATTACAATTTTCATGAATCTTACGAATAGAATTTATTTGCTAGTGATCGCGATACCGACGGATGCACAAATTCTATGTTTTATTATCGATTGTTTTGATGTTTAATATTTTCAAAGTTTTCGTTTTTAATTGCGTATTAGGTCGTGTCGGACCCATATTATTATATTTTGTGTGCGTTTTAACTTTCTAAAAGTTTATGAAACCCGAGTCCCGTAAATATTTTCAAAATTAACTATTAGTCCCGCTTTTTAACTAATATTTATATTTTACCCCAAAACTATACGCAATTTACAAAATTTACCTTAAACATTTATGCTACAAATGAAATTTTTTTACAAAATTCTTCCACTAACACATTAAACAATATATATATATATATATATATATATATATATATATATATATATATATATATATATATATATATATATATATATATATATATATATATATATATATATATATATATATATATATATATATATATATATATATATATATATATATATATATATATATATATATATATATATATATATATATCTCATCACCATCCTCCCCATCCTTGCCGTGAACATCAACCAAACAAACATCCGTTGATTTCAATTTTTCAACTTGAATCTTTATAAACCAAAGTTAGACCCAATCCTAATATCTTAGGGTGATCATTTTGATACCATTTTCACAAACATGCAACAACTTCAACTTTTTTAAAATTATTTAATGATGATTTAGGGGTTTGATCTATTTTTATGGGTGTATGATGTGTTATTAATATTATAATGAGAATTTTGAGTGCATGCATGTCTTAATTGATCCAGTGAATCCTAGGATGATCAAGGGGTATTAGGAGATGATTATGATGTTAGGAATGATAGATTAGGTGTTAGAGCTAGATGCATGATGATGCATGTTGGTAAAATTGGAAAATTGAGTCATTTTGAAAAGGGTATTTTGGGCAGAATATTTGATAAATAAATTCGTGGGTTTGAGTTAATATAGGCTGAGAAATTATGTGAGATAGTTTTAGTAATCTTAAATATGGTCGTTTTTCGGCTTGAATGAGCTCTTAACTCATTACGGATCAAAAGTTATGCTAGTTTTAGTATTCGTGTACCGGGAGAAGCAAATCGGCACAATCCGAAATTGTGGTTGATTTTGTGTCGACTCTCAGGAACTTTAGGCATGGTTAGATAATTGATATTACTGGTTTTAAAAGTATATAAACTTAGTATGATGAGTCTAATAGTGAGTTTAAAAGGCGAAAGGTCAAGAGAGTATAACCGGTTTTATAAAACGGGTACACATTCTGTCCCAAATTTTAGAGTTGAGTAAAGTGACGAGCTAATGGGTTTTAAAGTGTGAACTTTAGCTCAAATTTTGGTGGGGTCTTATACAGGTTATAATTGACCTTGACACTAAGTTTCATCAAAATCGGAAAAGTCTAGATAGGGTAGATCGATGTGTACATTTGGAGTGTACATGCTGATTTTTATTTTGGACACGTAGTTCAATGCTCGTGTGGAGTGAATTTGAGTATTCACTATTGGACATGGTGACTTATTCAAGTGTTCATTCATTATATAAATGACTTAATTACTGGTCCGAGTGAAGTAAATTGATAGTTTGACTTGCATTGACTTGCCATCTTGTGACAGGTCAATGTCGAGAGTGCAAGTGTTTAAACGTGTAGTGTTGGATAAATGGGATAGTATGGATTCACTTGTTTCGTGTCACTAATTATAAGTATGAATAAATTGAAAATATTTAAGTCATATTATACTTAGTATATATCGATATTTGAGTTCGAGTCTTAACACGCGCCTTATTTGGTAGGTTGCCGTTTTCGTGATTAACGGGCATCACTTATCGTCGGCGATCGTTATATCTACTTCTTCTACTCAAGGTGAGTTTATAGTATGACAACCGTGGTTTTGAGGTTCGTCACTTGGTCTTACTTTTAAGTTATTTTATGTGTGCTTACTTGAATTGTGTGTTTACGTGTTTATTTTGCGTGAACGAGGTTGGTGTGGTTATCATTTATGAGTATAGAAGTACTCATAAGTAAATCGAGGAACGGTTATTTCATGTTCATGAGCTCACAAGTGGTGACTATGAAATGAAAATGGTGATATTGTGGTGTTTACGTATACGTATAAGTATTATAGTAATAGTATTTTTTTTAGGATTTACGGTTTAACATTTAGAGGTCTCGGGTGAGGTAATTATCCATATGAATATTTTTTGGGATGGTTTTAAGTCATTTAGGACTTAGTTATAAAGTTTATTTCAAAATTTGAGATTTTTTTTAAAAGTGTATATTTTACGTCTTTTACGGTAATCGCGTAAAAACTGACTAGTTTTACGGTTTTGAGGTTTTGGAGGCTTTAGGAGCTGAAATAAATTAAGGAAAATTAAGGTAATATTATTAATACATATATTAATAATAAAAAGGAAAAAAAACGAAATTAAATGGGTATAAGTCGGTTATGTGAAAAAAAAGAAAAGAAAAGGGGAAAAAAGGGAAAAAGGGAACCGGGCTTTTGTACATGGGCCAAGGACTTGTTAAGAAAGTATATAAAGTCTTTTTATTAATCAAAACACTCATAAAATCCCTGGAGATCAAGGTTTGGTCGGCATAGATGGTGGTTTTAGGGTTCTTCATTAATTTTTCTTCTTTCAAAAATTCTAAGGTAAAATCTTTAATACTCTTTTCAATTAAATTGTTTAATGTTTTCTTTAATCATCTTATGATGGATTTAGGTTAGGGTTTAATTTAAGAACAGTAAATTAATGTTATAATAATGATTTCATAATGATTAAATAAATTAGGGCTTGTAATTAGAGGGATTAGGGTTAATTAATGTGGTTGATTTTGTTAAACCCGTTTTTAAAAACTGGGCAGAATTTTGAGTCAATTGTTTTGATCATATCGGGAGTTATATGAACATTCAAGATGCGATCCAAGTATCCTTGAAAAGGTAATTGAAGTGGCTTTCTAATGCAAGAAACTAGAACTAAATTGGAGGTCGGGAAGTTGGTCAAAAACAGGTTACAACAGTCGGAGGTCAATACAGTTTTGAAGTCAGCCTGTTTTCTTTTTAAGTTTTGGGTTGTTTGGGGTACTTAGGGTTGCATTGGGATCTTCTCACGAACGTGAGAGATGGTTTATATATTGTAATAAGTATCTGCACTTGGGTTAAGGTTGTGGTTTAGGGTAAGACCCCTTAATGGTAACAAACTTTTAGTACGTTTAAAATCAGAAAATCTGGAATGACAAAAGTAGATATATGTATATCGGGGCCTTAACAGTAGCTTTAAGGTTAGGGCAAGTGGGAGGTGTTAACCAACATATGTAAGGGTATGAATATTCATTTTACAGAGATCATGGGTATGTTTAAGGGGGAGATCGACCAATAGTTTAAGGTATGAAAAATGGGACTGTTTTGGGTAAAATGTTAACGGGACGGGTTATGAAGTAAAAGGAGTTAAGGGCTTTATAGAGGGGTGTAATGAGATGCTTAGAGCATATAAATGAGGTATTTATATAGGAGGAGGCTAGATGTCCATCATAGGTTGATGAGCCGTTTTAGTGATTGGTTCATGTTTTGATTATGTGTTTTTGGTTTGTTAGCTTTTTGCTAGTGCGAGGACTTATGAAGAAGATATCAGGTGAGTTTCATAGTCCCATGTTTAATATTGATTTTGACTTCCAGATGGGATGGAAGAGACATTGTGTTTAGTTATTTTCTAAATTGATACTGTGAATGTGTTTGTGATTTGAGATGGACTTGTGTGTACATTATGTGATTAACTGCTATGTGATTCTTGATTGTGTATGATTTGGATCGGGGGACACGTGCCGTCTCAGTTATTGTGGTTTGACAAGGTAGTGGCCTTGTGGTTTGACAAGGTAGTGGCCTTGTGGTTTGACAAGGTAGTGGCCTTGTGGTTTGCCAAGGTAGTGGCCTTGGGATAGGTACATAGTGTGATCATCTATGGTACCATGATGTTGTTTGGCAAGGTAGGAGCCTTGGATTGGTTTGGTATGATTAATCTTGATTGATAGTTGTTAATGCATATTTGTAACACATTGTCCATATGTTCTTTTGTTGATGATTGTTATTCACAGCTTGTAACTGATTTAGCGTTGGAGTCTAAACCTATGACTCTCACCAACTTTATGTTGACGTGTTTTAGTGTCTCTTTCAGGTGATACTATGGTTAAGCATAAGAACATAAGTGGCTAGGATTGGAGAAGCTTAGGAATACATATAGAAGGAGAATCCCCGTTTCCTTCTTAGTTTTTTCTATTTGTTCATTTAATAAGTGATACTGTGGCACACATATGTTTGTTTTGATTATGTTACTTGTTTGTCTTGGGTAAGAGGTAGGACTGTTACCAACTTACCTAGACTCCTGAGTCTGATGAGATATTGTCATGACTTTGTGTCTCCATTTTATGACATTTCTTATTTCATATAGTTATCTCTATAGACACGCCATGTTGTGATGATATCCATACGTCGCGCCCCATGTTCCGCCATGGTGGGGTGTGACATATAGCCTCGCCTTTAAACTTTAATTGTTTTATTATAAACCTCGCGAGGGGGATACATGCTATTTTATAAAATGAACACAAGTTGTTTTCGGTATGTTGGACCCGAATGTGATGATAAATGCATAAGTACCATTGTCTTGTGAAGTCCCTGAATTTCATGCACTGTTAATTACTCGAAAGGTTAAACGATAATACATATGATAGATATATTTTGTTTGACAGCCTTATTCTAGGGTATGTTTCCTTGTTAACACTTGAAAGGTATATTATGTATAAGAGGTCGTTCGTATATGACAATATTACCTGATTATAGGGGCACCGTAAGTGACTCGGTTTGATGTGTAGGTTAACGTTTAGTGCGTGAGCTTAATGCATTTATCTATATATATGACTTGTCTGTGTGATAAGTTTGAGATGATTAAAAATTCTTGTGTTCACATAATATTCTCATATACTCTATAAATTCACTTAGCTTTTTAGTTTAATTTTTAACATGTTGATCTCATGTAAATAAAGATGAATGATGGAGGTTTAAAATGGACGAGGAGGCAAGGGCTAATGTGTTGAAAAATATGTTTTTGTTCCACTAAATTATCTATTTACTTTTTAATGTTTGTGTACTGATATGAGTGATTTACTCATATCAATTATATCATAAAACGAACAATAAATGCTTAAATTGTATGAAAATGTCCATGTATATGCATGTTTTATTGTTTCATGTGTGTAGGTACCGAAGATCGCGAAAATCGACAAAAAACGACACGAGATTGAAGAAAAGATTGACAAAGCCAAAGCCAAGCTCGATTTTAGCGGATTTAATCTTTATGAAAGTTATTTGGGCTTGTGGGTCCCACATTTGGATAAATGGGCCCAACAGCCTAATAGTGGAAATAACTTTGTCACTTCATACCCAAAAGCCCAATATGAGCCCAATTACTACAACAATTTTAGACGGATGGAAGTTTTGGGTTTCAAAAGCCCAAACTCATTACAAGAATTATGGACGTGTGTTTCATGGGCCTTAAAACCCATTTGGTTAACAATTCAATGGACGGATAAAGTAAAAACGTTTTATTTGCTCTTATCTTGGTCAGAGTTTATTTAACTCACTTTTTCACCCATTTACTCACACACATTCACACGTTTATTTTTTTAACCCTTCGATACATCCAAAGTTTCATCTCTATCACCTTTTCAACTCACCCCAAAATAAACCAGAGATACCATATCTTCCCTAACCCTAGTTAATAAATCTAATTAGGGCTTTCTGAATCAAAGCGCGTGAAACACACGCTCATAAATTAAATGCCAAGGAAATTGGATCTAAGAAGATGGAGTGACGTGGCTACTTTTCTTTTCCTATGATTGGCTATAACAGCTCACCATCTCCTACTCCTCCAATAAAATGAAAACAAGTCAGCAATCAAACTAGCACAACTAGCACACTTGGTTGCCACGTTGGCAATCCGTGTGCTAGTTGGCTAATCTCAGCCACAGGATCAAAACAAGATGGAAAGAGAAAGATAGAGATGCTGATTGAAGGGTCAAGATCAAAGGACTTTCTCAACAAACTCCACCAGTAGCCTTGGGGGTTGGCCTATATAAACCCCCATTATTTCTGTAATATGCATCCCATTTTATTTTTTTTAAGTTATTATGATATATTAGTTCTAGGATAAATCTTGTAATTTCTTTCATCAGTATTGTACTCGTTTCTTGATTATTAATAAAAGTGATTTGTCTTTGATTTAACTCGTATTTAACTTTCTATTTAAACTTTATTTTGCACTTATATTCTTTGAACTGATTTTATATAATAATGATTGAGGTTATTTGATATAAGCTTAATAATAGCTTTTGTCAATTAATAAAAAAACAAATTTGAGGATAAACTTTACCTACTGGAAAGTTTATTAAAAACTGGTTTGAATATTATTTGGTTTGATGGTGCACGTTGGTGGTTCGATGGTGTGTATTCGGTTTCATAAGATTGCTCAACGCATATCTTCTTCTCAAAGGTTTTCTACAACAGGTTCATTTACCTTTTAATTTCCATGTTAATTAGATTAATGTGTTTTAGATGCTTATGCTATTTAAATGTTTAATATGATTTAGAGTTATTTTATTAGATCGTTGTGGTTATTTGTTATCAGTATTTAATGATTTTATCTTCTTAGTGTAATATTGCTTAAATTTTCTGAATAATGAATCTGGATTTGATATAAGTATCTGTTTATCTTAAATTGGTTTAACTGTTTAAATATTATTGCTAATATTAGTCAATTGGTTTTGAGAGTTTTAGTTTATTTTATATAAATCTGATAAAGGAGTTTAGGATAAATCAATTAAGTGAGTTATTTGTTTAAAAGGAGTTTTGGATAAATCTGTTAAGTAAGTTAACTGTTAGAAAGAGGGATTTGGATTAATCTGTGATGTAAAGTTTAATATGCAAGTTAGAGTTGTTACGAATTTGATATGTCTGACTTTTGGGCTTTTATATGTTGTTAGTAACTAGCTGTTATAGATTTTAGTTGAGATAGATTCTTAATGACTATATCAGTTGTATTTCTTGATTTTTGATTGCTGAGTTTGGGTTATAGTAATGTCTGCTGGATATTTGGTTTAATTTGGTAATTGTGACTTGCTGAATAGTTAGTTTCTGATTTGATGATATGCGTAGTTTTATCGATTGCTGAGTTCTTATGTGCCTGATGTTAGCTGATGTTTATGAGTATTGCATCTGCTAAGCTTTGCTGTATTACATGTTTGCTGATAAACATTGCTTAACTTGCTTATTTGCTAGCTTATTTGGCTGCTTAATATACTTTGTTGAGTTTCAAAAAGTTATCAGATTCACTGATCTGATAGCTTATACTGATTCCTATCAGTCCAAGTATCACCATATTAAGTCACCCCTGTGACCTTTATTTACCTTAATTTGTAAAAAAAAAATAATTAACCAAAATTTTTGTCTCCTGTGAGACTCGAACCTGTGTCCTCACAGATATAGGTCATACATGATAACCACTTGTGCCAGCTGCTCTTTTGAGATTTAATACAGCTTTTCTAATTAATATAGTGCAGTCAGTTGACTGCCTGTTTTCATTTGTTTAGATAATACGTTTTTTATTAAGTAATATTTTTATTAATTGTTTAGTAAAATATATTAGATTTTAAATAATGTTAATTTTGATTAAATTTTAATAAAATAGTTTTCTTTTTTTTAGAAAATAGATTTTGTTTAGTAAAAAGTAAAAGTTAACTTTTAATAGATTTAATTAATGGATAGATTTTAAATAGTTTTAAAATTAGTTTAAATAAAGTTTTTAATAGTGTAAAATAATTTGGGATAATTTCATATATGTCCCTCTTTTGACACAAAATTTCATATATATCCAACCTCACTTAAAAATTTCATATATATCCAAATTTAAACATAATATTTCATATATGTCCAATTTTTTACTTGAAATTTCATTTATGTCCAAATAATCAATTTATATATAATGAAAAGCATAAAACACATATTAAGTATTATTTAAACATAAAATAACCATTCTACATTTATTTCTTTTTATTATACTTACATATATATACATATATTTTTATAAACATTATCTCAAATTATTATATGCACATACATTGATGCAAAGCATATTTTATCAAAATATTTAAGAATAAAAAAAGAAAAGATCTACTTACAATTACCAAACAAACACAAAAGTAATATCATTCGATTAGTAGGAAAATAAAGCTTACTACCATATAGTTAAAATGATAAAATAATCATAATAAAACTAAAATTATTGGATAACATAAAAAATTGAAGAAAGTGATAAAGATACTGATGGAACCAATAAATTGTGTTTGTAAAATTAAAGACGGAATTAGTGTCACAACTTGATAAGAATTTTGATTGTTGGCTTATTATCTATTGCAAGGTTAGTTAGATTTGTTATTATAGAATTTTAATGATTTGTTGTTGTTTCGGTAATTAGATGTACATATTATTAGGTAGATAAACATAGATATAATGGTTATTTTAAGTTTAAATAGTATTTAATATGTATTTTAAGGTTTTAGTTATATATAAATTAGGTATATTGACATATATGAAATTTTAAGTTTTAAATTGGATATATATGAAATTTCTAAGTAAAATTTGATATATATGAAATTTTGCATTAAAGTGAGGGATATATATGAAATTTCTAAGTAAGGTTGGATATATATGAAATTTGGTATCAAAATAAGGATATATATGAAATTTTTCCAAATAATTTGAATTAAATATGTTAAGTTTTAATTAAATTTAAATAATCTAAATATTTTAAATAGTTTGAATTTTAAATAATTGCATTTAGATTAAAATGGGGAACGATTCATGCACCTTAGGAAATTAATTAAAAATCGTAGGAGTAATTTAGTTTAAATACCGATAAACCATTCAAATCAATTGTCCAAATCGAAACAATAACATCTCAAATTCACTCGATCTTCGTGTACAACAAACTTGGTTCATCATCGTGTTTAATTAAATCTGTCTTTGGTAATTTAGTCTATTACTTTTTCCTAAAGGTAATTTTCTAAGTTTATCCTATAACGTATCTAATTAATACATACAATCCACGACACATCCTGTACTTAAAAGATTTATGTAAGAAATGTTGGTAACGGTTTGTGGGACCAGTACTCTGATCATTATGAATGGAACCCTTTATTTAAAAATGTCTCTTTTATAGTCGTTATTTATATTCTTTTGTAATTGTGCTATTTCTTAACACCCAAATGGTTGGTTTCCGCTGCGAGTAAATTTGGGGGTGTTAAAGATTGGTATTAGAGCTTAAGGTTATAGAGAACTAGGTCTTTCATTTTAAAAAACCTAAACTATAACCGTGTTTTGTGCGTGAAGTCTTCTCGTGTTCCTAGTCTAAGCCTTCAGGTAACTTTTATGTTATTGTTAATGCATATTTGAGAAGCATTATTGTTAAGTATTTTTATAATAAATACTTTGAGATACTTTGAGATATTCGAGGTTTTGAAATATTTTGATATATATTTGAGATATAATTTATATATATCGACTTTGAATGATATTTTGATATAAATGCATCCATTCGTATTTTTCATAATTTCTGAAATTATATAATGACCTTATAAATTTTGTTTTATTGGATTTGCTATAATATGCAAATTGACAAATCTACCTCTCACGACTATGTTGCTAATTTTTGCGAAGAGGATCTAATAGAAGAATCGACGTAACGTCTTGTGTCCTAGATGAAAAATGGTGGTTAGTGGTGATCAAGATGACGATGCTAGTGACTAACACGCACATGAGTCACGTGGATCCACACGTGACCCATAGTAATAGTATTACTTTTGTGTTGTGATTTTGTATGAATTATTGATTCATTCATGTTGTGATCCAAAATTTGTACATGTTATGACCATATCATTGTATGAACACTCATGAGTTTTTATTTGTGTTTGACAAGATCATGCCACCGCATAGGATGAGTCAGGCCGAGGTGAACAAAATTGTTGCTGCAACTCTTGTTGAGGATCGTGTTGCAAGGGACCGAGCCGGTGGAGCAGGTGGAGCTGGGGGAAATGTTGGTCCAATTGGTGCACCACCTGTTAGAGAGTGTACTTTCTCTAGTTTAAGAAATGTGGGCCGATTAAATTCCATGGTATTGAAGGAGCAGTGGGATTGGCTCGTTAGTTTGAAAAGACGGAAAGTATGTTTAGTATTAGTGAATGTGTAAAAAGGAACAAGGTGAAGTTTGCTACTGATACACTTAAAGGTCCAGCTTTAACATGGTGGAATGCTAAAGTAGCTACCTTAGGTCTAGAAGTGGCACGGGAGGTCATGGACAAAATTGAGAACTATGATGACTGTGGAGTTTTGTCCTGCTGAGGAAATTTATAAAATGGAAGTGGAGTTGTGGAACTTGAGGGTGAAGGACTGCAACATTGCTTCTTATACTCAAAGGTTTAATGAGTTGATTTTGTTGTGTCCTGAAACAGTTCTGACTGAGAAAATGAAAATTGATGTGTATCTAAAGGGGTTGCCAGAGAACATAAAAAGGGACACCACATCCTCAAGGCCTACTGTGTTGAATGATGGTGTTCGGATGGCACATACTTTGATGGAGCAGAAGTTGACTGCTAAGGCTGAAAGAGTTGCAGAAGGCAATAGGAGAAAATGGGAGAATAATAACCAAGGTGGTAGTAGTCGCAACTACATAAACAACAACAGGGGAAACAACCAACGTAACAACCGCCATAATTAGTACAACAAACAAGGGCAAGGGAATGCAAAAGCCATGACCAACATGTAGAATGCAAGAGGTGATCAAGGTGGGAATGCTCCGCAATGTAACAATTGTGGGATTCGACATTTTGGGAACTGTCCACCAAAATGCAACAAGTGTGGTTAGCTTGTCCACAAGGCTAAAGATTGCTAGAGCAGGGGTGTTGCCACTGGTGCAAACACTCAACGTGTTATAACTTGTTATGATTGTGGAGAGAAAGGCCATGTGAGAGGGAACAACCCGAAGAAGAACAATCAAGGAGGAAATGCTGCAGGAAACGTGTATGCTGTTGGAGGTGCTGAGCAGAACGATAGACCCAATGTCATGACAGGTATGTTTTTACTCAATAACATATATGCTAGCGTACTATTTGATTCTGGATCGGATAAGAGATTTATCAACATAAGTTTTAGTCTTTTGTTCGATACTAGACCGGATGAATTAGATACAAAGAATGAGGTTGAATTGGCTGATGGTAGGATAGTTAGTACTAGTTCCTATTCAAAGGGATTGTAATCTAAACATAGTGAATCACTTATTCAAAATCGATCTTATTCCTATTGAGCTCGGTGATTTTGACGTGATTATTGGGATGGATTGGCTAGTTAAGCATGATGCTACCATTGTTTGTGGGAAGAAAGTAGTGCATGTACCTGTTAAGGGTAAGACGTTGGTGGTAAAAGGGGATAGTGGTACGTCTCACTTGAAGGTGATCTATTTCATTAAAGTGAGGAAGTACATAGAAGGAGGATGCCAATTGTTCGTAGCCAATGTGAGTGAGGCAGAACCTAAGGAGAAGCATTTAGAAGATGTGTTGGTGATTTGTGACTATCCATAGGTGTTTCTTGACGACTTACCAGGATTTCCACCACCTCGATAAGTTGAATTTAAAATTGAACTTGTACATGGAGCTTCACCTATCGCACGTGCACCTTATCGTCTAGCGCCATCATAAATGAAGGAGTTGGCTGACCAATTGAAGGAATTATCAGAGCAGGGATCTATTCGTCCGATTTCATCGCATTGGGGATCTCCAGTATTGTTTATGAAGAAGAAGGACGGATCATTCCGTATGTGTATTGATTACTGAGAGCTGAACAAGTTGACGGTCAAGAACCGATATCCACTTCTGAGGATTGACGATCTATTTGATCAACTTCAAGGTTCGAGTGTGTACTCAAAGATCGATCTGCGATCGGGTTATCATTAACTTCGCATTAGGGAGGAAGATATACCAATTACTGCATTTAGGACTCGGTATGGTCACTTCGAGTTCCAAGTGATGACTTTTGGTCTAACTAATGCACCCCCAATTTTTATGGACTTAATGAATCGAGTTTGCAAGCCATACCTTGATAAGTTCGTGATTGTATGTATTGATGATATACTTATCTATTCCAAGAGAAAGGAAGAGCATGAAGAGCATCTGAAGATTATTTTGGAGTTGCTTAATAAGGAACAATTGTACGCCAAATTTTTGAAATACGCTTTTTGGCTAGAATCTGTACAGTTTCTTGGTCATGTAATCGACAGTAATGGTGTTCATATTGATCCAGCAAAGATTGAGGCTATTCGAGATTGGCCTGTCCCAACAACACCGACCGAAGTAAGGCAATTCTTCGGTTTGGCTGGGATTACCGAAGATTAATTAAGGGATTCTCTTTGATTTCTAAACCACTTACCAAACTGACCCAAAAGAGCAAGACGTATAAATAGCGCAAGGAAGAAGAGGAAGCATTCCTAATGCTAAAACAAAAGTTGTGTTCCGCACCTATTTTGGCATTGACTGAGGTATCCGAAGACTTTGTGGTATATTGTGACGCATCACATAAAGGTTATGGAGTTGTACTGATGTAGCGGGATAAAGTCATCGCTTATGCTTCAAGACAACTAAGGAAACATGAAGAGAACTACACGACGCATGACTTAGAACTTGGTGTTGTTTTCTTTACACTTAGACTCTAGAGACATTATCTGTATGGTACAAAATGTGTAGTATATACGGATCATAAGAGCCTACAACATATCCTCGACCAAAAGGAACTTAACATGAGACAACGTCGCTGGGTTGAACTCTTGAGTGATTACGACTGTGAAATCCGTTATCATCCTGGCAAGGAAAATGTACTTCTCGATGCTCTTAGTAGGAAAGAAAGAGAAATGAATAAAAGGGTTAGAGGTTTAGCCATGACAACTTATTCCGATTTATCTAATCGAATACTTAAAGCTTAAACAAAGTAAATGAAAGAGGAGAATGTGAGAGATGAAGACTTAAAGTTTGACTGCCCGTAGTAGGCAGAAGAGCTATGCGGATAAGAGGCGAAAACCATTGGAGTCTGATATTGGCGATATGGTTATGTTGAAAGTATCACCTTGGAAAGGAGTAATCTGATTTGGCAAGCGAGAAAAGCTTAGTCCACGCTATATTGTTCCATTCAAGAATATTGATCGAGTTGGTCCTGTAGCGTATAAGTTGGAATTGCCGGACAAGTTGAGTGCTATTCACAACACTTTTCACGTTTCCAATCTTAAGAGGTGTTTGGCGGACGAGAATTTAATAATTCCACTTGAGGAAGTTCAATTGGACGACAAGATGCATTTCATTAAAGAACCGGTGGATATTATGGATCGAGAGGAGAAACGGATTAAGCAAAGTCGTATCCCGATAGTTAAAATGCTATGGAAATCCCGACGTGGACCCGAGTACACTTGGGAACGAGAGGACTACATCAAGAGCATGTATTCGCATTTATTCGTAGATGGACTTAAGGAGAAGTAAGCCCCGGTGCGGTGCTTCCCTAAGGGGGTGAGGATGTAAAATCCTTAAAAGTAAGGTCATATTTTATTCTAATATATAATTTAATTTAAATTTTATTGAAGTGAATTATTAATTTTAGTTGATTTTAATTGAGAATCATTAAATTATAATTTTCGCGAATCTTACGAATGGAATCTATTTTCTAGTGATCGCGATACCGACGGATGCCCAAATTTTATGTTTTATTATCGATTGTTTCGATGTTTAATATTTTCGAAGTTTTCGTTTTTAATTGCGTATTAGGTCGTGTCAGACCCATATTATTATATGTTGTGTGCGTTTTAACTTTCGAAAAGTATTTGTACGAAACCCGAGTCCTGTAAATATTTTCAAAATTTACTATTAGTCATTTCTCGCTTTTTAACTAATATTTACTTTTTAGCCCAACACTATACACAATTTACAAAATTTACCCTAAACATTTATACTATAAATAGAATTTTATTACCATATTCTTCCACTAACACATTAAAATATATATATATATATATATATATATATATATATATATATATATATATATATATATATATATATATATATATATATATATATATATATATATATATATATATATATATATATATATATATATATATATATATATATATATATATATATATATATATATATATATATATATATATATATATATATATATATATATATATATATATATATATATATATATATATATATATATATATATATATATATATATATATATATATATATATATATATATATATATATATATATATATATATATACATATATATATATATATATATATATATATATATATATATATATATATATATATATATAATCACCATCCTCCCCATCCTTGCCGTGAATATCAACCAAACAAACACCCTTTGATTTCAATTTTTCAACTTGAATCTTAATAAACCAAGGTTAGACCTAGTCCTAATATCTTATGGTGATCATTTTGATACCATTTTCACAAACATGCAACAACTTTCAACTTTTTCAAAATTATTTTATGATGATCAAGGTGTTTGATCCATTTTTATGGGTGTATGAAAGTGTTATTAATATTATAATGGGAATTTTGAGTGCATGCATGTGCTAATTGATCAAGTGAATCCTAGGATGATCAAGGGGGTGTTAGGAGATGTTTATTGATGACGTATAGTCCCCAACCGGGTCATGAACCCGGCCCACGGGTACTACCGGTATCCGGTCCATCACGGATGGGTTGGATTAATGTCATTTTAGCTTATGGACTTGAATGAATAGTGGTCGCATAAGATTTATGCGACCCACGACCCGGCACGGCCGGAACAGGGTTAGACAGAATCACAATTCTATCCGGATTGGGATTTGCCTCAAATAATAGGATATACACTCACCATAGTTAGAAGATAACAATCAAGCTAATTATGGTGATTATCTTATACTTCGGGCCGAAGTAAACAGTGAGCCCATTAGGGTTTCACTGCCTATATAAGGAACCCTCAAGGGTTCCACAAATGTATTATATTCTCCATACTCTAAACCTCACATCCGATTCTTAACCCTAAAAGATTACTTACTCTCACGCTGGAGTCTAATCGTGGGATACATTCCCACGGTAAGCCTAACGCGTGTTGCTTTAGTGGTGTAGGATCTCAGCAAGACTATTCACTTGGTGCAAGAGCCGGAGCCCAGCCTACCCGAATTAAGCCTAATTCGGGTCTAGCAAGGAGCATCCTACTTTTGTATCAACATTAATGATGTTAGGAATGATTGATTAGGTGTTAGAATTAGATGCATGATGATGCATGTTGGTTGATAACTAAGATTTTACTAGGTTGAAAGTTCGTTTCTCGGTATCTTCTCGAATTGATTTCCGATTCGAAGTGCGACTCAGTTGTTCTTGGTGGAAAAGAAATAGAATGGTTGTCGTTGTCTACACTAATTAAAAATAAAGACTTGTAACAATAAAAATAAAATAAAGACGGTAAAAAGAAATACTGAAACATGAAAACTTGACTGGAAATTAATGACGAGAAATTAAAAACATGACGAGAAATAAAAAGCAAACTTAAAATTAAATAAGGTAAACTAAAATTAAATGCAAGTAAATTAAAAGTGCGAATAAGTAAAAAGACGGGAAAAATAAAGTTTAAAATTCAAAAACATAAACTTAAAATAAACTAAAACTGAAATTATAAAACTAAGAAAAAGTGCTCATTCGGAATATATCCTTCATCCGGAATAAACCCTTCATCCGGAATAAATTCATTCATCCGGAATATAAAGCTTCATCCGGAACATTCATTGATTCGGAATATAGGGTTCATCCGGAATAAACAGTTCATCCGGAATAAATAGTTCATCCGGAATAAAGTGGTTCACACGGAACAAATTCCTTCATCTGGAACAAAGTCCTTCATCCGGAATAAAGTGGTTCATTCGGAACAAACATTGACTCGGAATAAAAACACTGATTCGGAATAATAAATAGGAAACACTGATCCGAAATAAAAGTTAAGAAAGCTTCATTCAGAACATTAATGATTCATCCGGAATATATCCTTCATCCAGAATATTGATTATTCCGGATGAACAGACTGATCCGGAATAAATGAGGGAAAATGCTTGGTTCGGAATAAAAGAAAGAAATGCTTGGTTCGGAATAATTAAAACAAAGCCTTCATCCGGCAAAATAAGTTGGTTCGGAATAAAATGAAAGTAAAAGCTTCATTCGGAATAAATTGAACTGATTCGGAATCTGGGCAATGTTAACAGTAGCGAAGAACAAGGAAATGAAATAGGACACGAATTTATATAAGACTAATCAAAATCAACCAAAAGATTAAATCAAACTAATCACAAATGATCAACTAATCAATACCAATCAAACCAAATCTATAACACTAACAATAATAATCAAAATGATCAAAACCCACTTAATCAATCTAATAAAAACTCAAGAACATGAACATAACATAAGATTAAATCAATCACAAGAAAGGAAGATGAGAGATCAACAATAAAGATAAAGAATCAATAACAATAAAAGAAAACTTACTTGAATTTAAAGGAATTAAAGGTACATGACAAGGTAATTAAAGGTGCAAGTAATTAAGGTGCAAGTAATTAAAATGGAAGAGCATAGTTTGTCAAACTAGCCAACAAGAAAAATGAAAGCCTAAGGATCCTATTTATAGTGGATTAGGGAGGTGCTTAGTGGAAGCTTCCTCCCTCTTTCTTCTTTCTTTAATTATCCTTCAGTCCTTAATCTTCTTAATACTTCGACTTTAATGACTTTGTCTCGGGATTTCTTTAAACTCGTCTTGTAATTCTTCAATAAATTAGACTTGAGTTCTTCGGCTTTTAGTAAACTTCCGTCTTTTGACTTTTTCTTCGATAAATCTTCATAATTGGTCTTGGACTTCCGTTCTTTTTGCACTCTTGATTTCTTGACTTCGTCTTTCGTCTTTTTCTTCGATAAAAGCCCGTGAAAGCCCGTGTGTAGATCACCACTTGGTTGGTGTGAGGTTGGTGAAAGTCAACTGATGGGTCTTGAATTTATTAGAGAGACGACCGAGAAGATCATGCAAATCAAGAATCGTTTATTAACTGCCCGTAGTAGGCAGAAGAGCTATGCGGATAAGAGGCAAAAACCATTAAAGTCTGATATTGGCGATATGGTTATGTTGAAAGAATCACCTCGGAAAGGAGTAATCTGATTTGGCAAGCGAGGAAAGCTTAGTCCACGCTATATTGTTCCATTCAAGAATATTGATCGAGTTGGTCCTGTAGCGTATAAGTTGGAATTGCCGGACAAGTTGAGTGCTATTCACAACACTTTTCACGTTTCCAGTCTTAAGAGGTGTTTGGCGGACGAGAATTTAATAATTCCACTTGAGGAAGTTCAATTGGACGACAAGCTGCATTTCATTAAAGAACCGGTGGATATTATGGATCGAGAGGAGAAACGGATTAAGCAAAGTCGGATCCCGATAGTTAAAATGCGATGGAATTCCCGACGTGGACCCGAGTACACTTGGGAACGAGAGGACTACATCAAGAGCAAGTATTCGCATTTATTCGTAGACGGACTTAAGGAGAAGTAAGCCCCGGTGCGGTGCTTCCCGAAGGGGGTGAGGATGTAAAATCCGTAAAAGTAAGGTCATAGTTTATTCTAATATATAATTTAATTTAATTTTATTGAAGTGAATTATTAATTTTAGTTGATTTTAATTGAGAATCATTAAATTATAATTTTCGCTAATCTTACGAATGGAATTTATTTTCTAGTGATCGCAATACCGACGGATGCCCAAATTTTATGTTTTATTATCGATTGTTTCGATGTTTAATATTTTCGAAGTTTTTGTTTTTAATTGCGTATTAGGTCGTGTCGGACCCATATTATTATATGTTGTGTGCGTTTTAACTTTCGAAAAGTATTTTTACGAAACCCGAGTCCTGTAAATATTTTCAAAATTTACTATTAGTCATTTCCCGCTTTTTAACTAATATTTACTTTTTATCCGAACACTATACACAATTTACAAAATTTACCCTAAACATTTATACTATAAATAGAAGTTTATTACCATATTCTTCCACTAACACATTAAAATATATATATATATATATATATATATATATATATATATATATATATATATATATATATATATATATATATATATATATATATATATATATATATATATATATATATATATATATATATATATATATATATATATATATATATATATATATATATATATATATATATATACAATCACCATCCTCCCCATCCTTGCCGTGAATATCAACCAAACAAACATCCTTTGATTTCAATTTTTCAACTTGAATCTTAATAAACCAAGGTTAGACCCAATCCTAATATCTTATGGTGATCATTTTGATACCATTTTCACAAACATGCAACAACTTTCAACCTTTTCAAAATTATTTTATGATGATCAAGGGGTTTGATCCATTTTTATGGGTGTATGATAGTGTTATTAATATTATAATGGGAATTTTGAGTGCATGCATGTGCTAATCGATCAAGTGAATCCTAGGATGATCAAGGGGTGTTAGGAGATGTTTATTGAGGACGTATAGTCCCCAACAGGGTCATGAACCCGGCCCACGGGTACTACCGGTATCCGACCCATCACGGATGGGTTGGATTAATGTCATTTTAGCTTATGGACTTGATTGAATAGTGGTCGCATAAGATATATGCGACCCACGACCCGGCACGGCCGGAACAGGGTTAGACAGAATCACAATCCTATCCGGATTGGGATTTGCCTCAAATAATAGGTTATACACTCACCATAGTTAGAAGATAACAATCAAGCTAATTATGGTGATTATCTTATGCTTGGGGCCGAAGTAAACAGTGAGCCCATTAGGGTTTCACTGCTTATATAAGGAACCCTCAAGGGTTCCACAAAGGTATTATATTCTCCATACTCTAAACCTCACATCCGATTCTTAACCCTAACCGATTACTTACACTCACGCTGGAGTCTAATCGTGGGATACATTCCCACGGTAAGCCTAACATGTGTCGCTTTAGTGTGCAGGATCTCAGCAAGACTATTCACTTGGTGCAAGAGCCGGAGCCCAGCCTACCCGAATTAAGCCTAATTCGGGTCTAGCAAGGATCATCCAACTTTTGTATCAACATTTATGATGTTAGGAATGATTGATTAGGTGTTAGAATTAGATGCATGATGACGCATGTTGGTTGATAACTGGGATTTTACTAAGTTGAAAGTACGTTTCTCGGTATCTTCTCGAATTGATTTCCGGTTCAAAGTGCGACTCAGTTGTTCTTGGTGGAAAAGAAATAGAATGGTTGTCGTTGTCTACACTAATTAAAAATAAAGACTTGTAACAATAAAAATAAAATAAAGAGGGTAAAAAGAAATACTGAAAGATGAAAACTTGACGGAAATTTAATGACGAGAAATTAAAAACGTGACGAGAAATAAAAAGAAAACTTAAAAGTAAATAAGGTAAACTAAAATTAAATGCAAGTAAATTAAAACTGCGAATAAGTAAAAAGGTGGGAAAAATAAAGTTTATATTTCAAAAACATAAACTTAAAATAAACTAAAACTAAAATTATAAAACAAAGAAAAAGTGCTCATTCGGAATATATCCTTCATCCGGAATAAACCCTTCATCCGGAATAAATTCATTCATCCGGAATATAAAGCTTCATCCGGAACATTCATTGATTCGGAATGTAGGCTTCATCCGGAATAAACAGTTCATCCGGAATAAAGTGGTTCACTCGGAACAAATTCCTTCATCCGGAACAAAGTCCTTCATCCGAAATAAAGTGGTTCATTCGGAACAAACATTGACTCGGAATAAAAACACTGATTCGGAATAATAAATAGGAAACACTGATCCAGAATAAAAGTTAAGAAAGCTTCATTCGGAACATTAATGATTCATCCGGAATATATCCTTCATTCGGAATATTGATTATTCCGGATGAACAGACTGATCCGGAATAAATGAGGGAAAATGCTTGGTTCGGAATAAAAGAAAGAAATGCTTGGTTCAGAATAATTAAAACAAAGCCTTCATCCGGAACAATAAGTTGGTTCGGAATAAAATGAAAGTAAAAGCTTCATTCGGAATAAATTGAACTGATTCGGAATCTGGGCAATGTTAACACTAGCGAAGAACAAGGAATTGAAATAGGACAGGAATTTAAATAAGACTAATCAAAATCAACCAAAAGATTAAATCAAACTAACCACAAATGATCACCTAATCAATACCTATCAAACCAAATCAATAACACTAACAATAATAATCAAAATGATCAAAACCCACTTAATCAATCTAATAAAAAATCAAGAACATGAACATAACATAAGATTAAATCAATCACAAGAAAGGAAGATGAGAGATCAACAATAAAGATAAAGAATCAATAACAATAAAAGAAAACTTACTTGAATTTAAAGGAATTAAAGGTACATGACAAGGTAATTAATGGTGCAAGTAATTAAGGTGCAAGTAATTAAAATGGAAGAGCATAGTTTGTCAAACTAGCCAACAAGAAAAATGAAAGCCTAAGGATCCTATTTATAGTGGATTAGGGAGGTGCTTAGTGGAAGCTTCCTCCCTCTTTCTTCTTTCTTTAATTATCCTTTAGTCCTTAATCTTCTTAATACTTCGACTTTAATGACTTTGTCTCTGGATTTCTTTAAACTCGTCTTGTAATTCTTCAGTAAATTAGACTTGAGTTCTTCGGCTTTTAGTAAACTTCTGTCTGTTGACTTTTTCTTCGATAAATCTTCAGAATTGGTCTTGGACTTCCGATCTTTTTGCACTCTTGATTTCTTGACTTCGTCTTTCGTCTTTTTTTTCGATAAAAGCCCGTGAAAGCCCGTGTTTTCCTTCCTTTTCACATTTTGATCCTAAATCACAACAAAAACACAAACCACGCATAATTCCAACATTTACGACACAAAATACACGTTTTGGCTTGGTTATTATTTTAATAAAGTGGTAAAAGGATGGGTGTTTTCACACCTATCAAATCCCCTACACTTGACCATTGCAATGTCCTCATGCAATGCATTAGTTACAAAGCACGATTTAAATTTTCCATCATAATCAATCCATATTGGCCTTTATTAAAGAGATAGAAAATTATAAACATTCAAAGGAAGAAAGTAAGTGAAGAAATCAAAAACATACCTTAGGGTTTTGGAAATGTCATGAATGATCATCATCCTCAAGTTCTCACATTCTCTAAACCAAGCTTAAAAACGAGATCATTGTTATTATAAGTTAGCAAACTAACACGAACTCATGTGGGCCAATTATTTACTTAGACTCCCTTATTCCTAGGTGTATCTCTTATATTTTATTGTTGTCTTGAATGATCACGAGGATGCATTGTTGACTTATTTCGATAGTTTATTAGGCTGAAAATAAAGTGGGACGATTTAATCAATAGTTAGCTAAAGGACAAAATCTTTTAAAACTGCTTCTCGGGACCTCAAAAAGTTCATATCTTGGCATAACTCGCTTCGCGATTTGAGACCTTTCTCGGACCGATATTTGGCAGCGACTTCATACTTCAAATCTTGAGAGACGTTCATGAAATTATGGTCTTCTCTTCATAATAGGAATTTCTTCACTTGAAGTTTTGAGAGATTCTTCATACTTGGACCACGACTTCTTCATTTTTCTCCAATCTTTATTTGGGATTTTGATATACAACGATCCGCCTCATTTTTGGACTTGGATCTATTTATCCTCATACCTTGCTAAGGTCTTTTCGGATAGACTTCTCCATGATCTTTTTGGGGAGTATTTGCTTTTCGTCGTGTGTCTCGATCCTTCATATTGACTTTCGATAAATGATTCTTCACATCACTTTTGGATCTTTAGAAACAAAATGTAGCCCTCATGCCTTGTTAGGGCCTTTTCGGACTCGCCAATCTTCTCATCCCGCTTCAATAACTTATGCCTTGGCTATGAACTCTAATCCATACCGAGCAACTTTTAAACGATCTTGGGCTAGAAGCTAAGTAACTTTTCAAATCGTACAACCTTATTTATTGCAGATAAATTTATTCACAAGCGATGGGAGAATAGGCTTATAATTAACTCACATAAATTCACGAAAGAATACCAAACATATAATTGACTCTATCATCTCTCGTTCTCCACAATTTAAAATCTCAAGGAATCAGACTCGTGGATGCTTAGCCTATTAAATCAAAGTTTTGGGTTTTCGAGTCATCTATAAGATCTTGCAAATTCTTATACTTTTTCAAGTTTAGAAATCGCATTTTAAAGTTCCCTTGATAAACAACTCTCTAGGATCAATTATAGGAACTTGCGAAAAGTTCTTGTTCTTAACCCGTGAGAGTTAAGACTTTCGCGTTTTAAAGCTCCCTATATAAAAAGCCTAGCAAAACTTGACTTAACACGTTAAGGATACTAGCTAGAGTAAACTTAGATAAGTAAACTTGGGTTGAGTCAAAAGATTCACAACGTTTGAAAATTAAAACCACTTTATTAAAATTTATTCTAGTAAAGAAAGAAATATAACTATACAAAGGTAAAAACTAATGGGACAAAATAGATCAAAAATTTTGAAAAATGTCGAAAAATTGATTTTCCGGTTAAAATGAGGACAAATACAAGGAAAAGGGCACTTAACTTCGATAGAAGTCCCCCCTACACTTAATATAAACATTGTCCTCAATGTTTAAGCATGTGGGAGTAAACTCCCCTACACTTAGTACATTGTGCACGTTGTTTAAATCTTGCTAAGGAAAAGACAACTAACTAGGTTCCTATTTAATATTGAGAAATATAAAATAGTGAATCGAAAAGAGTTTAGGATAGAACCGGGAAGACGGAAACACGGAATCATGGTTCGTCAAAAGTCATCAAGAGTGTGTCTTTGAAGCTCTAATCCCTGCACATGATAAGAAAGAAATCAAGAAACACCAACGGGGCTCCCCCTACACTTATGGTGAAAACAGGTAAAGATAGATAGATAATTGGGTTGCCTCCCAAAAAGCGCTTGTTTATATTAACCGAGTCACGAGCCTGACTCGTCCCCGAATTAAATGGTCCATGGGGAAGCCTCGAATGCAATACCGAGATCAAAGACCTTGTCCTCGTTCCCGGAGGACATCAACAAAGGAGAGGCGGGGGGATAAGTCTTGAATGGGAGAAAAGTCCTTTCAACATACAAAAAGTATGTGAAATCAAGATCCACGGGAGGTGGGGTGGGTAAAGTAAGCACATTGTCATCCCCCAAAGACAATGGATGCTGAGCACTCGGCAAAGCCGTAATGTTATCAATCATGAAATAGTGAATGTCACCTCCCGGGTCAAAGCACTCATCCTCCGTAATAGTGGCTAAAGGGGAGGATGAAAGGTGCTCGGGAGGGGGACTTGGGACAATACCTTCCTACAGCAAATTATCAAAAATAATATCCCCCTCCGTGTCATCATCATCAATACCCGGAGGTATTGAGTGAATGTCGATTTCTTCCAGCAATGGGTCATTATCTTCAACGGGAGGAATAGATGGAGGTAAAGACTCGGAAAGAGGAGGAGAAGTCAACTCTTCGATTTGAGCAATAAGAAGATGCACTTTCCGTAATCTGTCGCGGAGAATCACGTCTTCCACCTCATCTTCACGAGCAAGTTCATCGGTGAACTTCTCGTAAGCCGGAGAGAATAAATCGTCATCGCCCGTATCTCCCGGTGGAGATTCAGAAATTTCAAAAGTGACATTCTCATAGCGTGGAGAAAAATCGTCATCATTAGGATCGACCTCCTCTTGCGTAAGAGCAATGTCGTCCTCAGACTCCATAGCAGTCGGGATGTCACAAACCTCATTGTCAAAGAATTTGTCGAGACCAAAATCACTAAGCTCACTCAATGAATCAACATCCTTAGACGCATTAGGAATATCGAGGTAGGAGTAGCAACTTTAGTAGATGGGTCGAGAGCGTAGACATCATCGTCATCATCATCATCATAATAGACGGGACCATTCCAATTAGGAGTGACATAACTCTTCCTTGATAACCTCCACATCTTTAAGAAGCTCATGAAGCAATTGTTGTTGTTCATATCCCCGAGTATGTTCAATTAAACCAATTCTATCCTACCCTGTAATTAAACATTTTGGTGTAGAAAAGAAGGGAAAACGACCAAATTGGCTCAAAAAGGTGTTGGTGGTTTTCAAGGTTTCGTCCACATCAAGCAAAGGTTGCCTTTCCTGATGCAAGTCAGCTCGGATTTGAGCTAAACTTTCTAGAACATGGTTCAAAGAAGTGAGTTGTTGGTCAAGACTAATTTGCTGAGAGGATTGATGATTGAGGGTGTGATGTGGGGGCTCAAAGTTATACACACTGGGATGATAGCACGGAATTTTCTCAAAGACCTTCGACGGATCACAAGAAGAAGCATCATGAGGGCCCCCACAAATATAGCACCACGGGTATGGAGAAAAACCGGGTGCGTCATGTGGAAAGCTATTACCATTGTCACAATTGTAACCCAGTTCTTGCCCTTGATCATACGGGTATCGAACCGGGCATGAAACATGCCAATGAGAATCGCTTCCACAATAGATGCACGGGGGAACAGGAGGTGGATTAGAAAAGGACGAATTAGTCGAGTTGCACCATGGACAAAATCCGAATTGTGTGTTGTCGATATCGTTTCCGCACCGCTCACATGTAAACCATTGACATGAGTCGTTCCCGTATAATCGTCTCCCACACCCGACGCAATGGACATAAGAATCCACAAAGAAAAATAGATAAGCAAGAAGAATATTTTTCGTGCAAAACTTTGAAAAAGAAATGCTTTTTATGATTTTTCAAATGTTTTTGGGAATTTTGAAAATTTTTGACACGAAAAATAACGTTCACGAGTGAACGGATCCCAAAAGCCAACGCGTCTCTCACAAAAAACCGTTAATCTTCACGAAAAGAGTCAGCAGCGGCGCCATTTAATAACTGAGATTTTACTAGGTTGAAAGTTTGTTTCTCGGTATCTTCTCGAATTGATTTCCGGTTCAAAGTGCGACTCAGTTGTTCTTTGTGGAAAAAAATAGAATGGTTGTCGTTGTCTACACTAATTAAAAATAAAGACTTGTAACAATAAAAATAAAATAAAGACGGTAAAAAGAAATACTGAAAGATGAAAACTTGACGGGAAATTAATGACGAGAAGTTAAAAACGTGACGAGAAATAAAAAGCAAACTTAAAAGTAAATAAGGTAAACTAAAATTAAATACAAGTAAATTAAAAGTGCGAATAAGTAAAAAGGCGGGAAAAATAAAGTTTAAAATTCAAAAACATAAACTTAAAATAAACGAAAACTGAAATTATAAAACTAAGAAAAAGTGCTCATTTAGAATATATCCTTCATCCTGAATAAACCCTTCATCCGGAATAAATTCATTCATCCGGAACATTCATTGATTCGCAATATAGGCTTCATCCGGAATAAACAGTTCATCCGGAATAAAGTGGTTCATTCAAAACAAATTCCTTCATCCGGAACAAAGTCCTTCATCCAGAATAAAGTGGTTCATTCAGAACAAACATTGACTCGGAATAAAAACACTGATTCGGAATAATAAATAGGAAACACTGATCCGGAATAAAAGTTAAGAAAGCTTCATTCAGAACATTAATGATTCATCCGGAATATATCCTTCATCCGGAATATTGATTATTCCGGATGAACAGACTGATCCGGAATAAATGAGGGAAAATGCTTGGTTCGGAATAAAAGAAAGAAATGCTTGGTTCGGAATAATTAAAACAAAGCCTTCATCCGGAACAATAAGTTGGTTCGGAATAAAATGAAAGTAAAAGCTTCATTCGGAATAAATTGAACTTATTCGGAATCTGGGCGATGTTAACAGTAGCGAAGAACAAGGAAATGAAATAGGGCACGAATTTAAATAAGACTAATCAAAATCAACCAAAAGATTAAATCAAACTAATCACAAATGATCAACTAATCAATACTAATCAAACCAAATCAATAACACTAACAATAATAATCAAAATGATCAAAACCCACTTAATCAATCTAATAAAAACTCAAGAACATGAACATAACATAAGATTAAATCAATCACAAGAAAGGAAGATGAGAGATCAACAATAAAGATAAAGTATCAATAACAATAAAAGAAAACTTACTTGAATTTAAAGGAACTAAAGGTGCATGACAAGGTAATTAAAGGTGCAAGTAATTAAAATAGAAGAGCATAGTTTGTCAAACTAGCCAACAAGAAAAATAAAAGCCTAAGGATCCTATTTACAGTGGATTAGGGAGGTGCTTAGAGGAAGCTTCCTCCCTCTTTCTTCTTTCTTTAATTATCCTTTAGTCCTTAATCTTCTTAATACTTCGACTTTAATGACTTTGTCTCGGGATTTCTTTAAACTCGTCTTGTAATTCTTCAATAAATTAGACTTGAGTTCTTCGGCTTTTAGTAAACTTCCGTCTTTTGACTTTTTCTTCGATAAATCTTCAGAATTGGTCTTGGACTTCCGTTCTTTTTGCACTCTTGATTTCTTGTCTTCGTCTTTCGTCTTTTTCTTCAATAAAAGCCCGTGAAAGCCCGTGTTTTCCTTACTTTTCACATTTTGATCCTAAATCACAACAAAAACACAAACCACGCATAATTCCGACATTTACGACACAAAATACAGGTTTTGGCTTGGTTATTATTGTAATAAAGTGGTAAAAGGATGGGTGTTTTCACACCTATCATTGGTAAAAATAAAAAAGTGAGTCATTTTGAAAAGGGTATTTTGGGCAGAATAATTATTAAATAAATTTGTGGGTTTGAGTTAATATAGGCTGAAAAATGATGTGATGTAGTTGAAGTAATCTTAAAGATTGTCGTTTTGCCGCTTGAATGAGCTCTTAACTCATTACGGTCAAAAGTTATTCTAGTTTTAGTATTCGTATATCAGGAGAAGCAAATCGACTCAATCCGAAATTGTGGTTGATTTTGGGTCGACTCTCGGGGACTTTAGGCATGCTTAGATGAGTCTAGTAGTGATCTTAAAAGGCGAAAGGTCAAGATAGTATTTTTAAAGTGGTATAAACGATTTTATAAAACGGGTACACATTCTGTCCCAAATTTTAGAGTCGAGTAAAGTGTCGAGCTGATGGGTTTTAAAGTGTGAACTTTGGCTCATATTTTGGTGGGGTCTTATACAGGTTATAAGTGACCTTGACACCAAGTTCCATTGAAATCGAACAAATCTAGATAGGGTAGATCGGTGTGTACATTTGGAGTGTACATGCTGATTTGTATTTTGGCCACGTAGTTCAATGCTCGTGTGGCGTGAGTTTGAGTATTCACTATTGGACATGGTGAATTACTCAAGTGTTTAGTCATTATAGTTACTGGTCCGAGTGAAGTAAAGTGATAGTTTGACTTGCGTAGACTTGGCGTCTTGTGACGGGTCAATGTCGAGAGTGCAAGTGTTTAAACGTGTACTGTTGGATAAATGGGATAATATGGATTCACTTGGTTCTTGTCACTAATTATGAAGTATGAATAACTTGAAAATATTTAAATCATATTATACTTAGTATATATATCTATATTTGAGTTCGAGTCTTAACGCGCGCCTTATTTGGTAGGTTGCGGTTTTTGTGATTAACAGGCATCACTTATCGTCGGCGATCGTTATCTCTACTTCTTCTACTTAAGGTGAGTTTATAGCCTCGCCTTTAAACTTTAAATGTTTATTATAAACATCGCGAGGGGGATACATGCTATTTTATAAAATGAACACAAGTTGTTTTCGGTATGATGGACCCGAATGTGATGATAAATGCATAAGTACCATTCTCTTGTGAAGTCCCTGAATTTCATGCATTGTTAATTACTCGAAGGGGTAAACGCTAATACATATGATAGATTTATTTTGTTTGACAGCCTTATCCTAGGGTATGTTTCCTTGTGAAAACCTGAAAGGGATATTATGTATAAGAGGTCGTTGTTATATGGCAATATTACCTTATTATAGGGGCACCGTAAGTGACTCGGTTTGACGTGTGGGTTAATGTTCAGTGGCGTGAGCTTAATGCATTTATCTATATATATTACTTGTCTATGTGATAAGTTTGAGATGATTAAAAATTCTTGTGTTCACATATTATTCTTATAAACTCTATGTTTATCTCAGGTAATTAAAGATTAATGATGGAGGTTTGGAATGGACGAGGAGGCAAGCGCTAATGTTTTGGAAAATATGTTTTCGTTCCATTCAATTATCTCTTTACTTTTAAATGTTTGTGTACTTAAAATATTTATGTTAGAAATGTTGGTAACGGTTTGTGGGACCAGTACTCTGATCTTTATGAATGGAACCCTTTATTTAGAAATGTGTCTTTTAGAGTCGTTATTTATATTCTTTTGTGATTGTGCTATTTCTTAACTCCCAAATGATTGGTTCTGCTGCGAGTAAATTTATGGGTGTTAAAACAAATGTATAGTAGTCCTAGTATGAAAATAGTTTCCTTACTTATAAAGTCAAGAAAATCCTTGATCATATTTCCAAAGTCGTTCCATACCCACAATAAAAATTTCTCCCACTTGGGTAGGGAACTACTTATACTACACCGGTTAGTTTGTTTGTATCAATGAATATGATAGTGTCACATATTGAATTAAGTCTAGCTTATTGTAAGAAGAACTCCAGCTTATTTATGATGAATCATGCATAACTATAATGTAGATAACTTCAACAATGGAAGCAACATCTCAAAAGGCAAAAAGTTATCTAAGATAATACAAGTGATTCTCACTAAAAGAAGATGCATCACACATGGAAAGTAATTCATTATTTCAAGTCCAACAAGAAATAAAGTGAACAACTTATAGCTCCCACTGAAATTGACAACATTTCATGTATGCCATTTCGTATAAAATATATTACTCCTACTTGTTTTGACAACACTTGAAGTGTTTCACGACTAGTGAGGTTAAGTGACATTTTATCTTTCCATGTTATTGAATATCCACACATTATCACTAGTGTGAGTCACTGACTCAATTACTTAGATATTCAAAGAAGCGTGGTAAGTTCTATATATGTATACCTATGATGGACTTTCCATATATATACATATATGATTTATTAACTTGAAAAATTGACATGCAATTTTCCCTCCTTGTATTAGAAAGCCTACAATAGTTTGTGGGTATGTAGCGTCTTTTACTTGGTTAAAACAAACAACTAAAGACAACCGTTCTCTAGGTTTTGCTTTTACCATTTGTGTAGTGATATTTTCGTCTTTTTAATCAAACTTTAAATAGTCTTGATCATATCAAGATATTTACCTTCGGTAGCTAAAGACACAAGTTCTCTAGTTATCCAACGAGATATGAAATTTAACTTACCATTTGGTTGTTTCATATGTTTGATTCGAATCGGGATAATTCAATCATTCCTTTTTATAGGTTTTCCACATGTAAAAAAATATAGGAAGGAACCTTAAAATTTTTCTATGGAAAACGAACACGGTTTGTCATCCTCCAGTAACGACCAAACCCATGCTATCTGTGTACGTTGAATTTATACATTAAAAGAACTTGAAAAGTTCAATTATTAGTATTTTCGATAATAATTCTCTTATAAAATTAACTACCCATGTTTGTGGACTTTAAACTATTAGTTTTATTATGAGCCTAAGACCCAAACTTGAACTTAATTCATCAATGTAGTTGATCTACAAGAGATGAAATAATTCAAAAGGTAATCGAATGATATTCGCCATCGGTGCAACTCTTAGTCATAATGAGGTCATGACTATAATATCTAGCATAAATGTAGTCACATCATGTCTGCCTCATCTCGTACTGCGTGCAAATAGTCAGACCAAACATACACAATGTAAGTCGTCTAATATTAGTCTACGGATTTATAACTTTTAGGTCTGACCCTTGATTTTTATGGTGCCTCATCTTGGTTAAGCCTTAAGATTGTCTTTGATGACATAACCAAGACAAGTGACTAATACGTTGGTTAGAACAAAACTTACTCAAGTGGGTATTAAATAAAAATTGAAAAAACAATGAATTTTCCATATTTTTAAACTTTCTATAAATAAAACATATGCCTCGGTTTCATGAATCCACCAGTAATCTAAAACTGAGATACCCATTCTTTTGAAAACATTGTAGAAGTTTCATAAACGTGCCATATGTTTGTTTCATCGGGTTTTCCTCATACCCTCTTACGAGTACCAATGGAAAACTCAATGGAACCTTGCTATGGTCACATTTGACTCTAAGCGTCTTGGAAGACATACAAAAAGGACCCGAAGAAGTTGGTCAACGCGAAGCTAGTTAAGCACCTCCTTCTTTAGGAACGCAGTGCGAACCGCCTATACCTTTCAAGTGTAGTCTAACTAAAACATTATAGAAATCAAATAGATACTTCTTTTTTATATTGTTCTAGATTAAATAAAATATTAGGTCAAAAGACTCAATATTTACTTACCCTAGTTAGTCCGATTTAATTCTTGAAAATCTTTTTAAATTTATTTAAATTAAACTATTTAAAGAAATAAATCAAAACAAATAAAGAAGAATATATGCAAAGTAAAATATCAAGAATATTAACTATAAATAAAGCACATGCCATTTACCAATTAAATAACAAGATTAGGGCACTAAATTTAAATAATCTTCTAAATCCAATTTTAAGATTTTATTCTGACTCTGTTCTGCAACTAATAAATCGACCAGAAGACAATTGTTTCAGCTTTCGACTAAAACTAAAAAGTTGTGTAGAATAGAGTTTTAGTATCTTTAAGGGAATCGGAGTCTGTAGGTATACATATTACTTTATAAAAATTAAAAAAGTTGTGCATAATAGAGTTTTTAGTGTCTTATAAGGAATCGGAGTCTGTAGGTATACATATTATTTTATAAAAAATATTTTCTGTTCGGGTGTCAAAAATCGCAGCCCTAAAACAATTTTATAAAACCCTCTTTGACATGCATACACCAAGTCATTAGCGCTTTCTTAATCTCATAGTAATCCTAAACATATTAAGCATCTAATTCATGCTTTATAACAATTTAGTAATAATGGTTCATGGATTTAAACGTTTTAAACATGCATAACATATCGGAAACACGTAAATTGCACATATAATTGTAATTAACGTTTTGCTATAACCTAAAAAGCATGCAAACTTATTTTTTTAGAAAACAATAGATCTAATAGCATCTAATTAACTAACTTAAAGATATTCAATTAAATCATAATTAACTATTCAAGAAAAGATTCTTTTTGCACCGGTTTTAGGCGTTTTTTATGTAATTACATGGCATAGATTTATCTCGTAATGCCACTGTTGGAATTTAACAACCCTAATGTATCTAACATACATACATCAAGAGTAAACGCAACGAATAGGATCGATTATCTAAGAACATAATGTAATTAACATAAAGAAAACATACCTTTAGTCCAAGAACCGATGATCAAGAACCCTAAATCATCAAAACCAAACGAAACCCTAATTTTTTATACCATATATGATTTACCATTAACCAAATATCAAGATAGATCTTCTCTAATATAGTCCATACGACACTTCAATCAACCACCTTCGATTGCTAGATCTTGATTAACTTATACTTAATTAAAAAAACAAACCCTTATACCCTTTGGGGTATTATTGTCGTCGACTACAAAGAACTAAGAGGGGAGAAAAGTTTGGTTTTAAATTTGGTGAAACAATGAATCAGATCCATTGTTTATATAGTTGAGCCTTAGGTTTATTTATGGGAAAGATTACAACTTAGCCTCCAAGTAATAAACCTTCTAGAGCTCAAAATCTTTTCTTTCCTTTTCCTCGTGCTTAAATCGGACGAACACCCCTATAGCAGTGTTTTGTTTTACTTTTTGAATTTCTATTTTACTTATATAGAAATTACATTAATTACCTTAAATTTTAAGGTCTTATTAATTAATCCTCGTTAAACCTTTTAACTTATTTATTAACTGCCGTTAAGTATACACTATTATCAAACTAAGTTTACACAATAAATATAGTCATATTATATTGTATAACTTAATAAAAGATTATCTCGATGTCTAAGTGTGTGACCCCTTAGGCCCACGTACTCCCGGCCGTATAAAATAATATTTATGACTTACGCATAACCCAATAGTATGCTTGTCATGAGCTAGTGTACGTGTTATTTTGAATTTTCAGGGAGCGTATGGATGCATCCTAGGCTTTTGGTAAGTACGATTTGATTTGTAATGATTGGTGAGTGTGTGGAATACACCACATATCGCTTTTGGTACATTAGGTCTGATACACCTTGATGAGACGGCTTTTATACATGGTCTCATCGTTCTTTTTGGACTTAAAACGCATTAAATATCATCAAAATACCCAAATATATGCTTGTGTTTTTTGCTTGTGTTATTTAGGTACGGATATTGAGAAAATGACAAAAGATCACAAGAATCACGCAAAAACGAACACGGGAAACGAAGCCGCACGATGAACCAAGCCCTAGTGAGGAATTTTCCAAAGAAAACCCTTGAAGATTTGAAGAATATTGAAGATTGATCCTCCAAATTTGAAGAATTGACACTTTATACCCTTGTATCTTCATAATTACAAGTTTGGTCCCTAAAGTTTGTCAAAAAATTACAAAAAGGACCCTTAACTTTGAAGAATTGGCAAATTTAGTCCCTCATCAAATCTAAATTGTCAAAAATGGTCCTCCAAGAAGTCAACCAACAAGTCAAAGCCCTAAAGTTTGAATACATGTCAAAACTAGTCCTTAGAATGTGAAGAAATTGCAAGATTAGTCCTTGTTCCTATAAACTACAACTTGAAGGACTGAAAGTGCCAAACTGGCAAACTCATTTACAAAGGAATGGAAGGTTTTGGCTAATTTATACAAAGTGAAGACATAGAAAACATGAGGGGGCATTCCTGCCAAGACAAACAAATCCCACCACCCAACCAACCACTGACACGTCATCAGACCCGACCCACCCAAACCGTTTACCCAAATACTAAATATCCAACCCGGTTGACCCAAAAACAAATAATACGTTTAAACGTATTTCCCTTTCCCCTTAAACACAATTACCCTTAAACCTAAAAATCAAAACACACGCTTTCTTCTTTAAAAACCCTAATCCCCAAAATCAAACACAATCAAAGGGTAAATCCAAATTACCCTTGATTATGTTTAATTTGCCCCACAACTAGCTAAACCCCTCACCCAGAATTTGTCCACATACCCAGGATAGTGACCTCTCAATCCCTTGTCCCCTCACCAGCTATCAAGTGTCACGGGTTTTATTTCACCAAAGACCAAATCAACAGGTAACATCAATTCCTTGTTCACCACAGCTCTTTGGATGGCCAAGATCATGTCTACACTTCTGGAACATCACATGGGAGCCTCACCAAGGATTCAAAATTGGCATCTTTTTAAGTATATGCGCATCTTCAAAGGGGTACTTCTGGAAATCAAGCATTAGGGTTAGCAATTTTATTATTTTTTCTCTTTTTTCTAGAATCATCCGAGCTCACTATAAATGAGGACCAATCTGTGGTATCCCATTTTTTTTTCTGTCTTGGATTTTATTGTAAGAAACCCCTTTTTAATTAATAAAAAGTTTGCAGTTTTTTAAGTTTCATCCAAGTGCCAGTTTACTTTTATGTTTTTAAGATTTAAGTTGATTACTTGTTTTTGAGTTGTGAGTTGTTCTTTGTAAGATTATCAGTAAGTAGGTAAAAAGGTTTTCAAATTTGTGGTTCAAATTCATCATCAGTTTAAATTAAACCGTAGTGTTGAGTGTTCTTGAATATAAAAAAAAAAAAAAAAAGAAAGAAGACTTATGTTAAACTTGTGTGCTTACTGAATCAAGACCTCAGGTCTTGATTCTTGGATCTCTATTTATTCTTAGCAGCTTGTCCCTCCATTCAAGGTGCTTCGGTTCAGTTGTTGAACCTCAACGAACCACCCATCTCTCATTTTATTGTCCAAGTACCCCTGCCTCACCTAGTTGTTGGTAGAGGTCAGGGGAGCTTAGCTGGCCCTTGTTGGATGCAAACAAGGGCAGGTATCGCCAATCCTCTCTTTCTTTTTTTTTTACTTTAAGTTTGCTAAATGATTCTTGAATCTGCTTGATGATTGTTAGTTTGTTGTCCTGATTTTGATTGTTATTTGCTTTGTGAGTATTGGTTCGTGCTTAGTTTGCTTGTTATTCATTTTAGCTAATTAGGTCGATTTGGTTTTTGTCAAAGTAAAAATTCTTTTTATTAGAGATATTGTCAAAGCTTGCTGTCAAAAGTATGATTTCAAAATAAAAGTTTTGTGTTTCTGATTAAAGAAGATTGATGTGGGATTTATGTTTTGGTTATAGCAGCTTTTAAAAATCGATTTTGGATTTGGTTCATTAGTGGATGTATGATATAGTTGTGTTGATTTATGGTTTTGTGTTTGCTGATTGACCAATCGAGATGTTAGCAGCAGGTCAAGTGTAGTTTAAATTGTAACATCAGGTTTTGTTTTAGCAAAAACTCGTGCATACTCTCCTGCAGTTGAATATATGCCTTCAAAACTTGGAGTTAGACGTTAAAATTTGGCACACAAATAGGGTTATTGGATAGCTTATGCTGTTTTCGGTTTAGATTATATAAGGTACTTATTTTGAACTTATTCTTTAAGCTAGAAGTTGGCAAAACTACCTTTAATTGCACAATAGGCCTTACCCACTGTTACAATATTTTGTGTATTTAATTTTTGAGTTTTATCCTTTGAAGTTTTGGAATTAGGTAACATATGTGGTATACTTAACTTGTCTTAGTCCTCGTAAGTTTTTTTTATATAGGATAAGCTAGAAAGAAGCATTTTAAAATCTTATTCGCACTATTGTTTTTCTTGTTGCTTTTGGTTGTGTGCGTTTCATGCCTAGTCTGCTTGAACTCGTTGTAGCTGCATGATTTAGCTAGTTGAGCTTCGATCGGATTCGTTCATAGGTTGAGTATTTGCATTTCTCTACTTGAATATCTGCCTGCTTGTTTGTTCAGTTTTTTTTGTTTCGTGCTTAGTCCTTTATTTGCTGCCTGTTATACACCCCCACACGCCAACTGCGGGTGAGGGTTTTGCTTGTCCATTAAAGAACCAAGCTCATCAAAAGCTCAGACTACAAGGGGGTACTATTGCCCACCAGTACCAGCAAAAAGAAAACAGAATGGTTCCAGGTCTGAGGACCTTTTGGTTTGATTAAGGGTGAATTAGGCTTCAATTTGGACGTGTATTTGTGTTTTTAGTAAGTTAAGGTTACTGTGAACAAGTGTTTTAAAAAAAAAAAAAATATTTTCAAAAATTTTGGCGTGGCCAGGACTCGAACCTGCGCCACCACTGCCAAAGCACACACACACTACCATCCTGCCCTTGGGTCTTTTACTGACCAAGGGAGGAAACAACAAATACTTAAAGCCATTTGAGTTTGGGCTTATTATATCAAGCCGTAGCTTATTATACCTTTTCTAGCTTATTTGTTTTCTGTTTTAGATTTATTTCATTTTTCCTAGGAGCTTATTAGACCTAGGGATTTTTCTAAATTGGTTTTAAATTTTTTCCTTTATTTATTTATTTTCTAGGATTTATTTAATAGCCGTATCTTAAAAAATCAATAAAAAATAGAAAAAAGATTTTAAATTTTTAGGAAAAATAATTTTTAAGTTTTAATTTATTAACTTGAGGTTTACAACTAGTTAGATTTTCAAAAACTTTAATTTTTAATTTTATTTAATTTTAGGTTTTTAATTAAACTTTAAAAATTAATATAAGATTATAAAAAGGGTTTTAGGAACTTTAATTTATATTTTCTTCTTAGTGAGAATATTTAGGATTTTTGAGAATTTTTAGAATTTATTTGAGAATTTTTATTTTTTTAGAATATTTTATTATTATTTTATTCATTAAAATAAATTTTTTTTTTTTTTTTTAACTTTTTTTTTCATTTTTCCTAGATTCTAGACATTAAAATAGGACCTTTGTCACTTTCCATTTAATTTTTAGGCTTTTCAATTAATTTTTAGAATTAATTTAAGATTTAATAGATTTTAATAGTTTTTAGGAGATTAAAAATAGTTTAAATTGGTTTTAAAATTTTTAAAAATAGTTTTTAGTTTAATTAGGTCATTTTAGAGGTTTACAAACTATAAAATCTTGTTTAGGGCTTTTTAATATTTAAAAGTGATTTTTAGGGCTTTAATTAGCATTAAAAGTCATTATTTAATTAATTAAAAGGTTTTAGCAAGTTTGGATTTTTTGTAAACTCTTAGAATATTATTTGGGACTTTTAGTAATTTTTAGGAATTTTTAGGTTAAAATTTTAATTTTCGGCGTTTTTACGGTTTTACGTTTACGCATTTTTCGTCGTAGTTTAATTAGTTTTCGTAACCGTCAATTCTTTCCTTTCTCATTTCTTTTTCAATTATCATAATCACAAACATCATAAATCAACTCTTAACACAACGCACAAGCCTCCTCGAGAACGAACTCACCTAGGGTCATTAACACACGGGTTTCCTAAATCGTCGTGCACTTGCCCTATTTTAGTTGCTTACTTTTTCCTAAAGGTAAGTTGACTAAATTTACAACAATCATTTTGGCGCCGCTGCCGGGGAGGCGTGTTGTGTTTTGGTTGAACCATTGTTGTTTTTCATATTAGCCATAATAGTATTTGTATTAATAGCACTCTATTAATACGTATTATCGTTTTTTGATTTTTGTGTGAATATTATTACTATATTGTATACGTAGAACAATAAATTTACAAGTACTCCAAATACGTGAGAAATCACAACCTTGACTTGGGAGGTCATTACCCAATCATTGTATTCGAATCTCAAACCAAAGAAAAAGGCAAAAATAGATAAATACTTTCGTGAAGCTTGATTTTGATAATACAAACTATAAGGTGGGTATAAGGCGGTTGTATTTCACGACCTAAAGGAAAAAGGCTCTTAAGTGCTTCGCGCCGCCTCGTTTCCTCCGCTTGCTTGTGCGTATTTGATTTTGAGAGTGAATCGAGGGTTTTGCCGCCCAAAGTATTACTAAGTATCATATATATTTTCTTGGTTTTAATTGATTAAACCCTCTTGAACGATTTGGTGTTCCACCATCGTTCTAAAGTCATCGAAGGCGTTCACTTCACGTGTTCGTTTTCATTCCTTGAGGCTTCGTTAATCAAGAGATTTGATTAGTGAGGAGATTTGTAGATTTTGGTCTACTTAATACATTCCAAAAAAATCCAAAACAAAGTTAAAAACAATCAAAAACCAAAAAAAAAAAAAAATTGAAAAAGTAAAAATACCAAAAAGAATCTTCTTTGCTCGCCTTCTCGTTGTACGTGACGTTTATGCAAACTCGCTCTAAAGCAAGACGTGCTCGTAAACGAAGAAACAAATCACTCACTCCCACTAGTGAGGACTCTCCTATTGACGAACCCATTGTAGTGAAAGAAGCACCCATGGCTAATCGAACTATGATGGAGTTGCTTCAAGCACCCACCGAGGGTTATGGAGAAGCGATTGTGATTCCCGCTATCCTTGCGGAGAATTTTGAGGTTAAGACGGGTTTGTTGTCCATGATTCAAAACAACAAGTTTCGAGGGGACGAAAAGGACAACCCGCATAACCACATTCGCCAATTTAATCGTCTCACCGCCACATGCAAGTTTAAGGACGTCTCAAACGACTCGATTAAGATGATGCTTTTTCCGTATTCCTTAGCGGGGCCCGCAAAAATTTGGTTAGAGAAAGAGCCACCCAATTCTATATTGACGTGGAAGGATCTCGTTTCAAAATTCGTGAACCAATTTTTTCCGCCCTCTAAGACTACGCACTTGAAAAACGAGATTTCAAAGTTTTCACAAGAGTATAATGAGAGTTTTTCAACGGCATGGAATAGGTTTAAAGAAATGTTGCACGAATGTCCTCATCATGGTTTTTCCGACTTGCATCAAATAGACACGTTTTACAATGGCTTGAACGATCATGAGCGTGATTATCTTAATGCCGCCGTGGGTGGTAATTTCTTGTGTAAGACGGTCGAGGAAGCATTGGTAATTATTGAGAATAGGTCCAAGGTGTATAGTCCTCGTAGCACGTCGAGTGTTCGTAAGGCTTCGTCTTCATCTTCACCTAGTTTGTCACACACCGTTGATGCTTGCCAAGTCGAGGCTAATTTGGAGAATAAAATTTTTGATATAGTGAAAGGCTTGTTAGTTGAGTTTAAAGTTGGTGAACAACCCGCTCCCGCTACGATTAAAGCGGTTGAGGTTTCTTGTATGTATTGTGGTGGAGCTCACGATTATTCCGAGTGCATTACCAACGGTGGTAACACTTCGAGTGCCTTCGCGGCCGCGGGAACTTATAACCAAAACGGTCAAGTTCCTCGCACTAATCAATTGACTCCACCGGGTTTTTCACCAAATCAAAATGCTAACAACTATCGAAACAACCAAGTTGGTTACCAAAGGAATCAAAGGAACAATTATAAGGGTAATAACAACTATGGGAATCAAGGGAGTAGTAGTAATAACCAATTGCAAAATCAAAATCAAAACCGTAATTTTCAAAATGCAAGTCAAGCTCTTCAAAATAACAAAGAACTTCCATTGGACTTTTTGAATTACACTACTTCAAATGATAAGATTATGGAAAACATTCAAGAGCAAATGGCTAATCAAGCTAAGGAGACGGCTAAGAATGCAAAGGAGTTAGCTAATTTCATTAAGGAAAATCTAGCCATGAGAAATGAATTGAAAAATGATTTTGCTAACCAAATTCGAGGTCAAAACAACAAGATAGAGCAAAGTCATGCTAGGCTTGAACAAAGAATTGACCAAAAAGCCGCTAGCCAAGATGTGAAGTTTAATAATTTTGATGCTAAGCTTAATGCAATTTTAGAATGCGTAATGGTGAACAAAGCCTCTACTTCGAGTGGTCTACCTAGTAACACCGTTTCAAACCCGAAGGGAGAGATGAAAGTGATTACCACACGTAGTGGTAAGACACTTAAAGAACCGACTCCTCAACCAATTACTCCAACGGTGGAGGAAATTGAGGAAGAACCCGAGGTGGTGGTCGAAAAGGAGCATATTTCAAGCCCACAAAGTACCGCTCATGCCACACCTACGGTTGACCCATCACCCATATTGGAACCCGAGATTCCAAAGGCTATGCCTATGCCCCAACCCACACCACCCTTGCCTTACCCATCGAGACTTAGGAAGGAGAAACGACAAGAGCGCGACAACTATCAATTTGAGCTCTTTTTGAAAATGTTTCGTGATTTGCACTTTAATGTGAGTTTCGCCGATGCCTTGGTCATGATGCCTCGATTTGCCGCTAACTTTAAGAGTATGTTGAACAACAAGGAAAAATTAAACCAAAAGTCTAGTTGTTCGTCGGTTTATCTTAATCGCATACCTCAAAAAGTCGGTGATCCCGGTAAATTTTTGATCTCTTGTGCAATTCAAGATATGGAAGAATGCTATGCCTTGGCCGATCTTGGTGCTAGCATTAACTTGATGCCACTTGCAATCTACAAGTCGCTCAATCTTCCTAATCTTACTCCTTCAAGAATGTCTATTGAGTTGGCCGACCATTCCACGATTCTTGCATGTGGTTTGGCGGAAGACGTTTTTGTGAAAGTGGGGAAGTTCTACTATCCCGTAGACTTTATTGTTGTTGACATCCCCACGGATCCTCAAGTTCCTCTTATTTTAGGTCGTTCGTTTTTAGATACGTCTATGGCTTTGATCGATGTGCATGCTAGAAAGATCACCTTACGTTTCAACGACGAGGAACTTGTTATAAACGCAACTCAAAATTCTCAACTTTCTCATGTTTATTCCGTTGCTACCATAAACCTCGTTGATATGATCGACGTGGTTTGCGAGGAATTTTCACAAGAAGTTTTAGGGTTTGGTGATGAAGAAACTAGTGGCAATCCCACTATGTTAGATCCAATTCTTGATAATTCGACACCAACCTTCACTCCTTTCGAAGGTGGTGGTTTTACGTTGGAAGAATTCGATGTTCCACGTACTTGTGACGAAGACCTCGACAACTATGAGGACTTCTCGATTATCAAGGATTTTCTCAACGATTTCCCATTTCCTCCACCCGAGGAGGTTATGAGTATCGAGCCCAAATCTTCACTTGAGGAACCACCTATTCTCGAGTTGAAAGATTTACCTCCTCACCTCGAGTATGTCTATTTGGAGGAGGACGACAAGTTGCCGGTTATTATTGCGAAGGAACTTTCGAATGATGAAAAAACCGCACTTGTCGATGTTCTTAAGGATCACAAAGGGGCGATTGCGTGGAAGTTATCCGACATTAAGGGAATCGATCCAAAATTTTGTACACACAAAATATTAATGGAGGAGGATTTCAAGCCAACAATCCAAATTCAAAGGAGGGTAAACCCCAAAATTCACGACGTCATCAAAAAGGAGGTCCTTAAACTCCTTGACGCGGGAATGATTTACCCTATTTCCGATAGCCCTTGGGTGAGTCCTATTCATTGTGTCCCTAAAAAGGAGGGATGACCGTTGTGCCAAACGATGCCAACGAGTTAATTCCCACAAGACTCGTGACCGGATGGAGAGTGTGCATTGACTATCGTAAGTTGAATGAAGCCACTCGAAAAGACCATTTTCCCTTGCCCTTCATGGACCAAATGTTGGAGCGTCTTGCGGGAAACGATTTCTATTGCTTTTTAGATGGTTTTTCCGGTTACTTCCAAATTCCCATCGATCCTCGTGATCAAGAAAAAACTACGTTTACGTGTCCATATGGAACGTTTGCTTATCGTAGAATGCCATTCGGACTTTGCAATGCACCGGGAACTTTTCAACGATGCATGATGGCTATTTTTCATGATATGATCGAGAAGACGATGGAAGTCTTCATGGATGACTTTTCCGTGTTTGGTGATTCCTTTACCTCGTGTTTGTCGAACCTTGAGAGAATGTTAAAACGTTGTGAGGAAACCAACCTTGTGCTCAATTGGGAAAAGTGTCATTTTATGGTTAAAAGTGGAATCGTCTTGGGGCACAAGGTCTCGAAAGCGGGGATTGAGGTAGATCAAGCTAAGGTAGACGTCATCGCCAAATTACCTCATCCCAAAACCGTCAAGGGAGTTAGGAGTTTCCTAGGCCACGCGGGCTTTTATCGACGATTCATCAAGGATTTATCGAAGATTTCTCGACCCATTACACATCTTCTTGAAAAAGAGGCACGTTTTGTCTTTGACGAAAATTGTGTACGAGCCTTTGAGATCCTTAAGAGGAAACTTACCGAAGCTCCCATTCTTGTTGCTCCAAATTGGAACCTCCCCTTTGAGCTTATGTGTGATGCAAGTGATTACGCTATTGGGGCCGTTTTGGGGCAACGTCATGATAAGCATTTCTTGCCTATTCACTATGCTAGTAAGACGATGACCGAGGCTCAACTTAAATACACTACAACGGAAAAGGAGTTCCTTGCCGTGGTATATGCATTTGAGAAATTCCGACCTTACCTCGTCTTGACAAAATGCATAGTGTATACGGATCATTCGGCTATCAAGTATCTCATGGCTAAACAAGATGCAAAGCCGAGATTACTTTGTTGGATTCTCCTCCTTCAAGAATTTGATCACAAAATTGTTGACAAAAAAGGAGCCGAGAATCTAGCGGCCGATCATCTCTCTCGTTTGGAAGATCCTCACCAGAGTGTTTACGAGCCTAAGGAAATCACCGAAACATTTCCACTTGAAACACTTGGTGTAGTGAATTCTAAGCTTGACTCTTCTACCCCATGGTTTGCAGATTTTGCAAATTACCATGCGGGTAACTTCATCATTAAGGGTATGACAACTCAAGAAAAACGAAAATTCTTTCGTGATGTCAAGTTCTACTTTTGGAACGACCCTTACTTGTTTCGAACGTGTGCGGATCAAATCATCCGCCGTTGTGTATTTGGCACCGAAGCTTCTAACATCCTTAGAGCTTGCCATGAGGGACCCACGGGTGGTCACCACGGTGCTAATCTCACGGCTAAAAAGGTGTTTGATGCCGGCTTCTTTTGGCCTACTATTTACCGAGATGCACAAAATCTTATGAAGTCTTGTGATTCATGCCAACGACAAGGAAAAGCCTCACAAAAAGATGAAATGCCACAAAATATCATTCAAGTATGTGAGATCTTTGACGTTTGGGGCATAGACTTTATGGGGCCGTTCCCATCATCTCGTGGAAATAAGTACATTCTCGTTGCGGTTGACTACCTTTCTAAGTGGGTGGAGGCGAAGGCCTTGCCCACCAATGATGCTCGTGTGGTAGTCAAGTTCTTGAAAAGTTGTTTGCTAGGTTTGGAACCCCTCGTGCTATCATAAGCGATCGTGGAACCCATTTTTTTAATGACCAATTCGAAAGGGTTCTAAGGAAATATGGGGTTACACATCGTCTTTCTACGGCTTATCACCCACAAACGAGTGGGCAAGTCGAGGTTTCAAACCGAGCATTGAAGAGGATTTTGGAGAAATCCGTGGGAGAAAACCGACAATCTTGGTCGGATAAGTTAGACGATGCTTTATGGGCCTTTAGGACCGCTCATAAGACACCCATTGGGTGCACTCCCTATAAGCTTGTGTATGGAAAGAATTGTCATTTGCCTATCGAGTTAGAACACAAGGCTTATTGGGCCCTAAAGCATTGTAATGATGACATGGAGACCGCGGGAAAACACCGGAAAATGCAATTAAACGAATTGGATGAATTGAGAGACATTGCTTATGAAAATTCATTGATTTACAAAGAGAAAACTAAAAAGTTGCATGATTCAAAAATTAAAAACCGGGTTTTTAACATTGGGGATCAAGTTTTACTTTTTAATTCAAGATTGAAAATATTTTCCGGTAAATTGAAATCCCGTTGGTCCGTTCCATTCACCGTGACTCAAGTGTTTCCTTATGGGACCATCGAGCTAGCTCAAGATGATGGTCCTAACTTCAAGGTGAATGGACATAGGTTGAAGCACTACTTTGGTGGGGAAGTTCCATCCTTGAACTACCTCGACCAAGTCACCTTCCCCAATGATAATTAGTGTTGAGGGGATCGAGTCGAGCTCATGACTCGGTAATCAAAAACGAGGTGCCTCGTGGGGGAGTCCCATGCTTATCCTATGTACATATTATCGCTTTCTTAGTCTAATGTAGCTTACGTGTGGGGATTCGTGCCCTTCCAACCTTTGTTCCGTGGTTGTTTGTGATATGTGGTTTTTAGATCATGATCTTCACGATTGGAGCCTCTCGTGTTCGTTTTATGGGAGCACTCGATCATTTGCTTTGGAGACATTTCTCAATATCCATGATATATCCTTTGATGTTCTAACCTTAGGTTTTTAGAACACTTCATAAACGGCTATTACTTATTGGTTACACCCTTTCCATGCTAGATTAGGCATTCGACTACGTCTCTAGTATGGGGGTGTTTGCACCCCTAGACTCAAAACATTGAGGACAATGTTTAACTTTAGTATGGGGGGGTGAATAGATACTTGCCTTGCCAAACCTTCACGCTTTCCAAAGTTTATAGTTTTGTTTATCGTTTTCTTGCAAAATAAGGCTAAAAATGGCCAAATTTAAAATTTTTCTTATGTTTTATAAGTGCTTAAAGACACGAATGTAGGTTTTCCGATGGCGAGAATAAGAGTAATTTTTGACTCGACCGTGCGTGTTGAGCACTTAGCTTTGATTCCTTAACTACACATTAGGCTAAGTCTCTTAAATGAGGACGAGAAATGATAGAGTTAATTATAAGTTACTATGCTAAACGTAGAGTACTCGTATTCTTTCAAAAACTCATGTGTTCTCGTTGTTTGCTTATTCTCCCTTCGCATGTAAATATTTTTTGCTTAATAAATATTGACTTAGCGGTTTAGTTAGGATTGTTGGGTTTCTAGTCTTTTCTAGTAGCTTCCATGTAATTAAATTGGGAAGACATTAAGGTATCGCCAGCGTCACGGTTTTGAAGTATTGGCACCCTAATAATCGAAAGCTTCACCCAATAATAAGATTTCAAGTGCTCACCTAAATCAAGCAAACAATTTGAAGCCCCACAAGGCCTAAAATCTATGCAAAATTGAAAGTGAATCAAGCCTTAATCTTCGAAGCTTTAAAGATCCAAAATTCGCCTTAGCGTGAGGATATACGTCTTTGGCTAATAAAACCACCGATGAGGCGGATAATAAAAGGCAAGGCAAGACCGAAGTCATAATAAAAGCTTCATGGCGAAGTTGAATAAAAGATGGAGGTAAACCAAAGATAATAAGGCCCTTCCGTTAGGGGGCGTATAAAAGTCTTGGTAATAAGTCTCATGTTCAAAACCGTTATAAAACCGTGTTTATCGATTCTTCTTGTCAACTTAATTTTTTAACATCGTCGTCTATTAGGAGGGGTTATTGATTTGATGGTCTTAGTTACACCGTTAGGACTCTATTTTTAGACCTAAATCTCTATTATCGCATAAGTCAAACAATGTATCCTCGTGAAACATTCAAGACATCATAAAATATAAGAGATACAACTTAGGAATAATGGGAGAATAAGTACGTGATTAGGGCATATGAGTAGTGTTAGCATTACTAACTTATAATGACAATGATCTCGTTGCACGCTTAGCATGGAATCGAGTGAAAATCGAGGACGATGAAATTATTTCTAACGAAGCATTCACGTGTTCTTATTCTATGAACCTAAACGTCCCATTTTGCGATGAAAATCATACATTATGTCTATAACACAAGTAGTAGCAATAGTAGTAGTATAGTTAGTTTATCATTTCAAATAAGTGAATAAAATGAATTTTGGAGGTGCTACGATACTTTATTCTAGCATTGCGTGAGGGCACGGCAATGGTTTAGTATGGGGGAGTGATGAGACGGCTTTTATACATGGTCTCATCGTTCTTTTTGGACTTAAAACGCATTAAATATCATCAAAATACCCAAATATATGCTTGTGTTTGTTGCTTGTGTTATTTAGGTACGGATATTGAGAAAATGACAAAAGATCACAAGAATCACGCAAAAACGAACACGGGAAACGAAGCCGCACGATGAACCAAGCCCTAGTGAGGAATTTTCCAAAGAAAACCCTTGAAGATTTGAAGAATATTGAAGATTGATCCTCCAAATTTGAAGAATTGACACTTTATACCCTTGTATCTTCATAATTACAAGTTTGGTCCCTAAAGTTTGTCAAAAAATTACAAAAAGGACCCTTAACTTTGAAGAATTGGCAAATTTAGTCCCTCATCAAATCTAAATTGTCAAAAATGGTCCTCCAAGAAGTCAACCAACAAGTCAAAGCCCTAAAGTTTGAATACATGTCAAAACTAGTCCTTGGAATGTGAAGAAATTGCAAGATTAGTCCTTGTTCCTATAAACTACAACTTGAAGGACTGAAAGTGCCAAACTGGCAAACTCATTTACAAAGGAATGGAAGGTTTTGGCTAATTTATACAAAGTGAAGACATAGAAAACATGAGGGGGCATTCCTGCCAAGACAAACAAATCCCACCACCCAACCAACCACTGACACGTCATCAGACCCGACCCACCCAAACCGTTTACCCAAATACTAAATATCCAACCCGGTTGACCCAAAAACAAATAATACGTTTAAACGTATTTCCCTTTCCCCTTAAACACAATTACCCTTAAACCTAAAAATCAAAACACACGCTTTCTTCTTTAAAAACCCTAATCCCCAAAATCAAACACAATCAAAGGGTAAATCCAAATTACCCTTGATTATGTTTAATTTGCCCCACAACTAGCTAAACCCCTCACCCAGAATTTGTCCACATACCCAGGATAGTGACCTCTCAATCCCTTGTCCCCTCACCAGCTATCAAGTGTCATGGGTTTTATTTCACCAAAGACCAAATCAACGGGTAACATCAATTCCTTGTTCACCACAGCTCTTTGGATGGCCAAGATCATGTCTACACTTCTGGAACATCACATGGGAGCCTCACCAAGGATTCAAAATTGGCATCTTTTTAAGTATATACGCATCTTCAAAGGGGTACTTCTGGAAATCAAGCATTAGGGTTAGCAATTTTATTATTTTTTCTCTTTTTTCTAGAATCATCCGAGCTCACTATAAATGAGGACCAATCTGTGGTATCCCATTTTTTTTTCTGTCTTGGATTTTATTGTAAGAAACCCCTTTTTAATTAATAAAAAGTTTGCAGTTTTTTAAGTTTCATCCAAGTGCCAGTTTACTTTTATGTTTTTAAGATTTAAGTTGATTACTTGTTTTTGAGTTGTGAGTTGTTCTTTGTAAGATTATCAGTAAGTAGGTAAAAAGGTTTTCAAATTTGTGGTTCAAATTCATCATCAGTTTAAATTAAACCGTAGTGTTGAGTGTTCTTGAATATAAAAAAAAAAAAAAAAAAAGAAAGAAGACTTATGTTAAACTTGTGTGCTTACTGAATCAAGACCTCAGGTCTTGATTCTTGGATCTCTATTTATTCTTAGCAGCTTGTCCCTCCATTCAAGGTGCTTCGGTTCAGTTGTTGAACCTCAACGAACCACCCATCTCTCATTTTATTGTCCAAGTACCCCTGCCTCACCTAGTTGTTGGTAGAGGTCAGGGGAGCTTAGCTGGCCCTTGTTGGATGCAAACAAGGGCAGGTATCGCCAATCCTCTCTTTCTTTTTTTTTTTACTTTAAGTTTGCTAAATGATTCTTGAATCTGCTTGATGATTGTTAGTTTGTTGTCCTGATTTTGATTGTTATTTGCTTTGTGAGTATTGGTTCGTGCTTAGTTTGCTTGTTATTCATTTTAGCTAATTAGGTCGATTTGGTTTTTGTCAAAGTAAAAATTCTTTTTATTAGAGATATTGTCAAAGCTTGCTGTCAAAAGTATGATTTCAAAATAAAAGTTTTGTGTTTCTGATTAAAGAAGATTGATGTGGGATTTATGTTTTGGTTATAGCAGCTTTTAAAAATCGATTTTGGATTTGGTTCATTAGTGGATGTATGATATAGTTGTGTTGATTTATGGTTTCGTGTTTGCTGATTGACCAATCGAGATGTTAGCAGCAGGTCAAGTGTAGTTTAAATTGTAACATCAGGTTTTGTTTTAGCAAAAACTCGTGCATACTCTACTGCAGTTGAATATATGCCTTCAAAACTTGGAGTTAGACGTTAAAATTTGGCACACAAATAGGGTTATAGGATAGCTTATGCTGTTTTCGGTTTAGATTATATAAGGTACTTATTTTGAACTTATTCTTTAAGCTAGAAGTTGGCAAAACTACCTTTAATTGCACAATAGGCCTCACCCACTGTTACAATATTTTGTGTATTTAATTTTTGAGTTTTATCCTTTGAAGTTTTGGAATTAGGTAACATATGTGGTATACTTAACTTGTCTTAGTCCTCGTAAGTTTTTTTTATATAGGATAAGCTAGAAAGAAGCATTTTAAAATCTTATTCGCACTATTGTTTTTCTTGTTGCTTTTGGTTGTGTGCGTTTCATGCCTAGTCTGCTTGAACTCGTTGTAGCTGCATGATTTAGCTAGTTGAGCTTCGATTGGATTCGTTCATAGGTTGAGTATTTGCATTTCTCTACTTGAATATCTGCCTGCTTGTTTGTTCAGTTTTTTTTGTGTCGTGCTTAGTCCTTTATTTGCTGCCTGTTATACACCCCCACACGCCAACTGCGGGTAAGGGTTTGCTTGTCCATTAAAGAACCAAGCTCATCAAAAGCTCAGACTACAAGGGGGTACTATTGCCCACCAGTACCAGCAAAAAGAAAACAGAATGGTTCCAGGTCTGAGGACCTTTTGGTTTGATTAAGGGTGAATTAGGCTTCAATTTGGACGTGTATTTGTGTTTTAAGTAAGTTAAGGTTACTGTGAACAAGTGTTTTAAAAAAAAAAAATATTTTCAAAAATTTTGGCGTGGCCAGGACTCGAACCTGCGCCACCACTGCCAAAGCACACACACACTACCATCCTGCCCTTGGGTCTTTTACTGACCAAGGGAGGAAACAACAAATACTTAAAGCCATTTGAGTTTGGGCTTATTATATCAAGCCGTAGCTTATTATACCTTTTCTAGCTTATTTGTTTTCTGTTTTAGATTTATTTCATTTTTCCTAGGAGCTTATTAGACCTAGGGATTTTTCTAAATTGGTTTTAAATTTTTTCCTTTATTTATTTATTTTCTAGGATTTATTTAATAGCCGTATCTTAAAAAATCAATAAAAAATAGAAAAAAGATTTTAAATTTTTAGGAAAAATAATTTTTAAGTTTTAATTTATTAACTTGAGGTTTACAACTAGTTAGATTTTCAAAAACTTTAATTTTTAATTTTATTTAATTTTAGGTTTTTAATTAAACTTTAAAAATTAATATAAGATTATAAAAAGGGTTTTAGGAACTTTAATTTATATTTTCTTCTTATTGAGAATATTTAGGATTTTTGAGAATTTTTAGAATTTATTTGAGAATTTTTATTTTTTTAGAATATTTTATTATTATTTTATTCATTAAAATAAAAAGTTTTTTTTTTTTTTTTAACTTTTTTTTCATTTTTCCTAGATTCTAGACATTAAAATAGGACCTTTGTCACTTTCCATTTAATTTTTAGGCTTTTCAATTAATTTTTAGAATTAATTTAAGATTTAATAGATTTTAATAGTTTTTAGGAGATTAAAAATAGTTTAAATTGGTTTTAAAATTTTTAAAAATAGTTTTTAGTTTAATTAGGTCATTTTAGAGGTTTACAAACTATAAAATCTTGTTTAGGGCTTTTTAATATTTAAAAGTGATTTTTAGGGCTTTAATTAGCATTAAAAAGTCATTATTTAATTAATTAAAAGGTTTTAGCAAGTTTGGATTTTTTGTAAACTCTTAGAATATTATTTGGGACTTTTAGTAATTTTTAGGAATTTTTAGGTTAAAATTTTAATTTTCGTCGTTTTTACGGTTTTACGTTTACGCATTTTTCGTCGTAGTTTAATTAGTTTTCGTAACCGTCAATTCTTTCCTTTCTCATTTCTTTTTCAATTATCATAATCACAAACATCATAAATCAACTCTTAACACAACGCACAAGCCTCCTCGAGAACGAACTCACCTAGGGTCATTAACACACGGTTTTCCTAAATCGTCGTGCACTTGCCCTATTTTAGTTGCTTACTTTTTCCTAAAGGTAAGTTGACTAAATTTACAACAATCACACCTATGTGTATTTTAGGAGAACCATGCAATTGCATGTGATATATTTGGGAGAACCAACCGTGCAACTGCATGTGATATATGTGATATGGGATATAATATATGTGAGCTCGTGGGCATTTCTGTTACATTCTGTTACAACTCTGTTATCCTTTACATGATATCTCTAATTACTCCATTTCTCTTACCCATATGATCTTTTATTCGAAGATATCCGTTATACATTTGTTTCTTTATTGCTTTTGTATTATATCTGTTTACTGAGCTTTAGCTCAGCCGCATTTTCTTTTTCTGTGGCAGGTTTAAAGCGGGAAGCTGGTAAGTGAGAGTTGGGTTATAAAGCGTACCTTAGAGTCACCCTTGAGTCGCAATAAATGTTTTGAAGACATTTTATATTTCTGCAGTTTACATTTTGGACCCTCATGTTTGGGATTTTTATTCTTTTTTAGAGTTATTGTGATATTTAATAAGTTAAGACTTCTGCTTGCGTTTATATATGTTTTGATATGACATCATAACGTGGCACTTTGTCTATTTATCAGAGCGGGTGTTACACCAAAACCCCGACATGATCCATGGCTGTGAGCAATCCCTTCCTCCCGACACTTATTTGGATGTCTATCATCATCTTGAGCTAGCTGGCAACATCACAAACCAACAAGAAGCATCACATGGGCATTGTTGATCCCTTTGAATGGATCTGTATTTTGTTAAGAATTTGTACAATAGCTTGTAATCAAAATAGAGCACTTGAGAACTCTTAGTCAACCAAATAAGTTATGCGGAATCTAACTTATAAAGCAAAGAAGAACAAAATTACTTTTAACTATTCGATCTTCTATTAATCGGCTTTCAATGAGGTACAATAAACTCATTATACCTATGTTCCTTTTATAGTGTTAGGAACCCTAGAAACATTAGAATATTCTATTATGATAAGTATATCACATATGATATCTTATCAATATTCTAAACTATTAAGTATATCACATAAGATATACTCTAACTATAACTATGACATATCTTTTCTAAAGATATATTCGTCCTAATTAATATAGTAGTACTTACAAAATAACTAACAGTACTTGCTATGAACCGGACTTGTACTTGCACTAGCGGTACTTGATACTTTACAAATAATTCCCAACAATCCTACCCAAAACAAGAAGGATAACTTGTCTTCTTCTTGTTTCTCTGTGTGCTAAATGTATTAAAATACATGTCTTCAGTCTTCTCTTCAACCTTGGATTGAACTTGGTAATCTTGTACTTGTATCCAACTGAATGTAGCCAAACACTTTGTGTAGATATTCTTCTGATAAGATAATCTTCAAGTCTTTATGAATATCATCTTTGTCTTCAAATTATTATCTTCTTGTGTCTTGTAAACATTCTTTTGCAGCAATAATATTGTCTTCATATATGATCACTTCCCCTTGAGTGATAAGAACTCATCTTCTTATAAGTTTCTTGAGTTAAAACATACACCACATATGTCTTTTCCCCCTTTTTGTAATCTCTAAATATGAGTCTTCTTATGAATCTATATTTTTTCCAGTATCTTCTTACCTGAAATAAAACAGTTAACAACTAACCAATCTGTATTGGCATCATGATTTTTAGCAAATCATTAGCTGTCAACGGATTTGATTTATTCTTTACTAGTTAGTCGTACACTCTGCAATAGCCAATACTTTATTCATAAAGAATAAGGTGTACTGATAACAATACAATTTTTGGTAAAATGTCAACCATCAACGGATTTGATAATGTCTTTACCTAGTACCGTTTTCCCTAGGACTAGCCAATTCTTATGTGTGTTAGACATGGTGAACTGAGAACCATTTGTGAAGTGTAACTGAAAGTCAAACACGTAAGGCTCATTCTCAGCTTCTTCTTCTCCTTCTTCTTTTTCCAAATCCTTGAGTTGCTGTTTAACCATTCTGATCAACTCAAAAGCACCATTAGATTCTTCTGAAATCTCTAGTTGTTGTTCCAACATCCTTTCTAACACCCTTCTTCCAAAAGGATATCTTTTCTCTTGAAGCATGCAATAAGTTACATCATCTACATCCAAAGTGTGTATACCACATGATCTATAATATCTCCCGTAAGCTGAAACCTGATTCTCTAAATCCTTCAACGTTTGCTGATCACAATTGTGTGGCTCATATATGAACTTCAATTCATTTCTCAACAGTGATGTCTCTTCTTGACCTTCACTTCCTCCTTGAACAAATCTGTTAAGGTCTTGAATATCTTGTTTGTCAAGGATATGTAGAATATCTTCTAGTAACCTGAACATCCTAAATGTTTCATCTGTTCTAGTTATTCCATGAATATCTAATCCCTGTCTCATAGCACCTGTCCATCTTATGATTGATGACTTCTTTCGAAATATTTATGTGTCAATACATTGATCTTCAAATTTTACTATCTTCAAGTGCTTTTTACAACTTTCATCATCATCACTATCTTGATCTATAGACTTTGCCTTTTTCTTGGCTTATTGCATTTTCTTGGTTGATCTCTTCCTTTTAATACCTTTGGAGGTTCCTTCAAACTCAATGGATCCCTCCTCCAAATCAGTATGTACCAATTCGTCAAGTACTGTTGACTGTGTATGTACTGCTTGTACATTTTCAGTATCTTTTTCAACATTGTGAGCTGCATTTACCTCATGCATCCCTTGATCAGTCTTTGCTTCTTTTGAAACTTCCTTCACGCTTTTCTTCTTTCTAGCATATGTAGTCTTGATAGGTGGAGATGCTTCTTTCTGTCCAGTAGTACTTGCATCAAGTCTGGGGGTACTTCCAAATTGTCTTTGTTGTTGGAGATGTTTCTTGACATCTTCAATGTCCTTTTTATCCTTTTCAGATCCAATCTCAACAAAAACCAATATGCTCCTCTTGTGTTGTTCATACAAAGACTTAATTTCACCAATAGTCTTTCTGACTAGCTGATCATGGGTGAAACACTTAACCTTCTTGAGGTAAGACATCATTTGAATCCTGATTTGCATAGTAGTTGGAGGCTTAACTTTTTCTCTTCTTCTCTTTTTTGCAAAGAATCTTTGTTGCTCCCTTACCAAATCATTAATAAACTTATCTTTTTCTTCATCGTTATAAGCATCTCTTTCTTCAGCTACTAAGGATTCTGCAAGAAGTTCACTTGCCTTTAGTTCAACCTGAATCCTATCATATTCTGCAATGTTCCATTCTTGTTGCACTCTTTGGGCTTTAAGTAATTGTTGCTTTGTTGCAAGCTCTTCTTGTAACTCCTCATCACACATTTGTGCTTGCAATCTAAGAGCTACCTCTTCATCATGCTCTAATTGATGAAACTTGTTCATGACTTTGCTTATGTCATGATCTGAATCACTTTCATCTTCAGACTCAGATTGTAATTTCTTTTTTCCCTTATCCTTTGAATTTATCTTAGGTAATTTATTCAATAATCTTGAAGATCTTCTTTCTTCATCTTCATTGGATTGTTGCTGAATGATAATACCTTTTGTAGTGGGATGTGAAGCTTGAACTTTCTTACCTTTGTCTTTATCTTTAATGGAAAGATTTTCTTGTTGTGTCTTCATTTCTTCTTCTATTAGCCTTCCTTTCTCAGCTGAGCTCTTCTCTTTGAGATCAAGCAACACTTGTGCTAAAGTCTCATCTTCTCCAAAAGATGGAGTTTGGCTTTCTTCAGAAGATGGTAGTGAATATTTTTCACTAGCAATACTTGTAGGTGGCTTACCAGTACTTGGTTCTTTATCAAAATGTACTTCACCAGTTATGGACACACTTCTTTCTTCTATCACCAAAGTATCTCCAGATACTTTTTCTCCTTTAGAAGATGTTTTCTCAATCTCTAACTCCTCAGTCTTGTCTGATTCAACATTCGTTCTTGATCTTGACAGTACTTGAAAAGACTGTTTCTTATGAAACCAAAATTGTCTTTGTTGTGGAGTTGTAGACATAGGAAACTTAACAGTTATTTCCTCTAGCTTCTCATAAAAACTACTCCAGTTTGCTTGTAGTTTTGGTGATGGAGGTTGTGGCTGAGTTACCACCATGTCTTCATCAGTAGATGGTTGTGGTTCCTCATGAGCAGGTTGTTGTATTTCCTCATGTTGAGGCTTTATATCTGTATGCTCCAAACATGCATTATCCACATCATTCTCTATAACATCATTAACCTTAAGATTTTCAATGCCATCATCAGCTTCAAAATTGATGTCATTGCCAGAGATCCTTGTATGAATATCAGAAGAAGATCCTTGTTCTTCATTATTCCTCCCCTGTTTGGTTTCATTCAGTTGCTTCTTCTTGAAGTGTCTAAACATTTGCTTTCTAAGAGCAGCCTTCTGAATTACCCTGTGGTGCCTCATCCAAGGAGTGACTTTATTCCTTAGCCTTATTGGCTTCCAATTCAGCTATTCTTTTATCCTGAGCAAGCTTCTCTTTTTTCAAAACATGTACCTGTTTGGACAAGCTTGTGCACAAAGCAGTTAAATTTGCAACATCCACCACCTCTGTTGTTATTGCCTGTAGAGAACCACTAGCAGCAATTGAAGCAGCAAGTGTGTGGATCATCTCATAAAAATTTAGATGATTACCATCATGATGAGAAGAAGATTGGGAATCTTCAGATGATTGGGGGCTCTAGTGAGAAGGACTTTGGTGAGAAGCACCAGCTGAGCTAGATTCCTCACCTTCTTGATTAGCTGGTTGGGCTAACATATTATAAAATAGTGGTGTTACTATCCCTGAAAAAGAGATACCATTCTTTATCAAAAAAAAAGGTTCTCTAGGTGAAAGAGGGGACATCCCAAGTATTTGTTAATGCTGGTAGGTTTGGGATTTAGTTATTAACTAAAGCTTGAATGAATCTAGGATACATTAAAAACTTTTTGGACCCTTCCAAATTTCTAGTCATGCCTTCAAAAATTAATCTTGAAAAGTTAAAAACTCTGTTATTTGCTAGACAAATACCAACTAATGCCAAAGCAGCAGGGATTTGATCAAAAGATGTACTTTTAGAGCTTAAACAGTGAATTATAGCCTGAAAAAATAATTTCCATTGTTGTGAAAATAAACCTTTAAAGAAAGTAAGACTTTCCCTACCACCCTCATAACCCATGGTTGCAAGGCCATCATGTATCTCTGTGTTAGTCATCATACTAGTTCCATTTGCATCATCAAGTCTTAAACTAGCCCTTAGCAGTACTTCAGTCACATAAACATTTCTATTATTTACCCTAGCCCTTATGCAAGGTTCATTATGATAAGTACCTAAAACAACAGTATTCCAAAATTGTGTAACAATAGGAATAGAGACAACATGACTTAAAGTAAGTGCAAAACGTACATGACTTCGAGAGAGAAAGTCAAGTATCTCATGAAAACCAATAGAATCATCATTCTAAGTAAGATTAGCAACCTGGTTGTGCTTAGAGATCACTTGTAGAGCAACCATTAGTATTTTTGATGATCGAAAATTAGATAGAAGGTTATAGAATCAAGGTATAAAAATAAAAGATTAGGTGAATCAATTATATAACTAGGGTTAGTATTTATATGAATAACAAACCCAAGCGCGACGAAACTGCCAAATTTACAAAAGAGACCCTCAACTGTACAACGGTTATATAGCGGTACATGGAACATACACGGTACTTCAGTCACATAAAAACCACACCGGTTCATGCATTCCACTATCATTGTAACCTCTTTTATCTTAATCTACTAACCTGCAATCACATCAAAACCACAAACAAACACTATACAATAATAATTAGCATAAAAATTGTACAGCTGTTACCTCCCCTTAACATATGTAGCAGTTATTGGTTGAGCATACCAATATGTGTGACCAAGAACTCAAATCTCTTTGCATCAAATGCCTTGGTTAATAAATCATCTACATAGTTATCTGTATGGATCTTCAAAACCTGAATAAGCTTTTTGTCATAAGCATCTCTATAAAGTGATGTCTTATTTCAATATGCTTGGTTTTGGAGTGAAAGACTGGATTCTTGACAATGAAAATAGTACTTTCATTATCAATGTAGATCTTGGTGTTCATGAAGTTGAAACCATAGTCTAACAACCGATTTTGGATCCTAAGTACTTGTCCACAGCAATTAGCAGCAGCTACATATTCAGCTTCAGTTGTAGAAGTAGCAACGATAGTTTGCTTCTTACACTGCCATAATATGAGTCTTCTGCCTAGGAATTGATAACCTCCTGTTGTTGATTTCCTATCATGATTAGCTCCAGGATAATCACTATCTGAGTAAGCTTCCAAATCAAATGTAGAATCTCTAGGATACCATAATCCTAAGTTAGGTTGACTTTTAAGATACTTAAAAATCCTTTTCACATCATGTAGATGTGATAGCTTTGGATTGACTTGAAATCTTGAACAGGCACACACATTGTGACAATCCGTCAATTTATGGTTGATATTTTATTCTCAATATTATTTAAAAACAATTTACAATATGAACTCACATATTTTTGGGAAGAAATTTGGATTTACATCTTGGAGTAGCATCGACTACGTCTAAACCGGAGGATTCAACGTTACGTGCTTACGTTTACATACACCGTCTATGGTGACCGTCCGACATTTCAGAAAATAAATTTATCCGTGAATATTATTTTGGAGTTTTAAATTTGTGTTGGTTCATAAACTCACAAATTTACGAGAAGGGATTAGGACTTACGATTTTATTTTAACGTCCTTCACGACTAAACCGGAAACCTTAGGATTACGTATTTACGTTTTCGAACTCCGTTTTTGATGAGACAATTTTTATTGGATTCGTTTTGTGACGTTGATTCATAATTCATAAAAACATTTTTCGTAAAACGACGCGAGGGCACGCAAATCGAGGAAACTAGAATCGAGGAATACCCGTAAATTAGTGAGGTGGGACAAAATACATTATCCCACCCCACTAATATACATGGGGCGGCCAAAATACACCTACACAAGAGATGTGTCACAACCTTAGCAAGATTGATAACACTTGTCCCTCCTAGCTTATATCTTAAGCTAACACATTCCACTACTTCACAAAACTAACAACTAGTTTCATCCTTTCATTTGTGACATACAATACCACACACAAACTCTCTCTACTCTCCCCAAAAGTGTCGTCCCATATCTCTTAAATAAACACCATTTGATCAATTCCAACCATGAAATCATATGTTATACTTGCATATGTTGAAGCCCTTTTAAAACCCTATTGATTGGTGGTACTTATAACATCCAAGGAGGAGTATTCATGGTGTCTTGAGGCTGATTTTCCACAAGGAGTTCATGGAGCATGGTGGTCTTGAAGATGGTCATGGTTGTCTACAAGTTTCTCCATCAAAAACCATGTCAAAATCATAACCTATATCAACTTGGTGGTATAAAGATTGTCCTCCCCAACTTCTTGTTATTTTGATTATGTAAACATGTATTTTATTTCCTATTGTATATATATTTATGATGATTATATGATGATAAAAATATTATGTGGGGATTTGTTGTTGATAAACATGATTAAAAAGGTGAAAAACCATATGAAACAAGGTTAAAATCTTGATTAATTTACATGGCTGTATAAAACAGTAAAGAAACATGTTATGAACTGATGAAATAATGAAGTAGGATCCATTTACAGTAAGCTAAATGTCTTGTACACATGTGAGAGTTGGCCATGCAATGGAATCAAAATAATGAGTGAGATATGATCAAAACAAGTTTAGGGTATAAATCTGAAGTTACTGTTTTGGACGATTTTTAGAAAATACTTAAAGGATGATTCAACAGTATTTATAGAAGAGTTAAATATAGCACATATCATGTAGTTTATGTGATAAAAATTTGAGCTTCTATCTCCATGTAGAACTCAAGATATGGCAATTTTGGTGAAGATGAAGTTAAAAATCAGATTTTTGGAAATTAAAGAATAATACTATTATATAAGCACTCACATTTTAATATATAAAATGAGATTAAAGACTTAAACCTTTACATGATTTAACCATGTGATTATTAGATAATGGAAGCTATATTGACTTTTGAATGATTAGAACCATTAACGCTTAGGGATTAAAAATTTAATCCTTTACATAAAATGACCGTTGGATTAATAATGGTAAGATGTATGCATATAGACTCTTCAAAATTTAAGAGCCCTTTTAAGACTTTGGATTTTACCAAAAATAAATGGAAATATGTTTTAACAAATGTTTTAACAAAGGATGTTTAAAGGGATTATTCCCTTATACACAAACCATTTAACTAAACTTCTGTTTAAGGGTAAATGTTTGTGTATACCTCAAGACAACTTAAGAGGGATTGAGGAAACCATTTAAAACATGACTTAAAATTTGAAACGACAATTTTTGCTTTCCAAACTAAGAAAACTTTGACCAAAGTATAAACCAAAGATTTTTCGAACAATTACAGATCTTATTAAATATTTTGGATAAATCAACAAAAATCTTGTTAATTAAATTCAAATTTATTTTGAACATTTTATATAATTGGTCGAACTAAGAAATTTAAAACTTTTATGTTTACATTTCATAAAAATTAACTAATGACTATTATTAATTTAGTTGTAATAATTATCGACGCTTTAGACGTCGGATTGAGTAAAACGGATAAAAATGATAGATGAGACGAAACAAAAACATAGAAGATATGAAGAAATAATTTTGAATAAATACGGTTGTGATATTTATTTCATCAGGAAGGTGAACGTAATTACTGACGCATAATAGAGAAAGAATATCTGAGTGAATTGTGGACATGAAAATTTTATAATCATGAGAAGTGAATATAGATACCGACGCATTATGTAGAAAATATAAAGAACCAGTTAGGACATGTTCCTTAATAATGAAGGTGCAAAATAAATTGCCGAACAATATAAAAATAAACGATGTTTGTAAGAAGGATAATATAAATATTGAGAGGTTTCACGGCTAATGTGAACCATTAGAATTGAGAAGCCGATGGCATTAAATGTTTTAAAGGGCCGTTTATGGTTGCCTAAATATGGAGATTGTGAGATATTGTGTGTTGGAATTTGTAAGTATAAGTATTATATGTATGTCATTTTTGACTAAAAGTATCTTTGTCTGAAGAAGTTGTACTAATGGCAAATTATGAAGGCAGACATCGCCTCATACATTAGTAAACGTCTAGCTATTGCAAAGGTCATCATCTGAATTTGTTTCAATTTGGGTCATCGCCGACAGACTGACCAAATCTGCTAATATCATTCTCGTTAATGATAAATGCAAAAGAGTTATGTAAACATAGCATGTCTGTATCGATCATCTATATCGAGATCCTCGCTTCGCATCGAATTTCTAGAGATTTGCTCAGAAATCATTGAGAACGAACCTTGATGAGAGTACTATGTACCACCCCAAATCGAAGGGACGAGGTAAAGTAACGATACAGAGTAATATAAGTGCTGCTTTATGTTTGAATGATTGACCTTTGGATATAGACCGTATAATCATTTTCTTTTGGAGAGATTATCATTAATAATTATCGTATTAGGATCGAGATCGAATCTTGTTAGGATCTGAATCTTAGAGCATCTGTAAGCAAGATTTGAGATGAAGACATCCGACATACATCCATTGTGAGTTGGACATGTCTATTAGGTTTAAGGTTTCCTATGATGGCGAACCTATCCTTGCAAAATACCTGACCCGCGAGATCTGAAATGATTGTTGAAATTAGATTTGATTATTAACCGCCAATATTGGGCAAGAGGTTATATGAATGTGAAATGTAGATCTTGAAGTGCCAAATGGGTAGCGAAGTTATGCCACAATTTTTAACCTTAGAAAGATGAATTCATGATCTGACATATCATGGGATATAAGTCCTCGTTGTATGGGACCATTGAAATGATGTAAAAGTTGGGATTGAAAGGCATATAAGCTGGATCTACCCTAGGACTTCAAGAACTGCGTAAATTCTGTTTCGTAAATCGAACTTGATAAAATATCTATCAAGTGAAAATCCGATTGTTCCTTAGTAAAGCTTAGATCGGCGAAAAGTTGCATTCATCAGAAACCCATGAACATCATGGATAGAGAAAGTAAGTCAACATTAAGCCTGATCTTATTCCCGTAATTATGTATGATGAAACTCGCGTATTATAATGAATTACACTTGTGAGAAAAGACCGAATGTGGAGGATATACCCACATGGCTTTAACTCTATAAGAAGCGAGTAGTAAGGTAAGATGATCTTTGAGGACAAAGATCCTGTTTAGGGGTAAATGCTGTGACAATCCGTCAATTTATGGTTGATATTTTATTCTCAATATTATTTAAAAACAATTTACAATATGAACTCACATATTTTTGGGAAGAAATTTGGATTTACATCTTGGAGTAGCATCGACTACGTCTAAACCGGAGGATTCAACGTTACGTGCTTACGTTTACATACACTGTCTATGGTGACCGTCCGACATTTCAGAAAATAAATTTATCCGTGAATATTATTTTGGAGTTTTAAATTTGTGTTGGTTCATAAACTCACAAATTTACGAGAAGGGATTAGGACTTACGATTTTATTTTAACGTCCTTCACGACTAAACCGGAAACCTTAGGATTACGTATTTACGTTTTCGAACTCCGTTTTTGATGAGACAATTTTTATTGGATTCGTTTTGTGACGTTGATTCATAATTCATAAAAACGTTTTTCGTAAAACGACGCGAGGGCACGCAAATCGAGGAAACTAGAATCGAGGAATACCCGTAAATTAGTGAGGTGGGACAAAATACATTATCCCACCCCACTAATATACATGGGGCGGCCAAAATACACCTACACAAGAGATGTGTCACAACCTTAGCAAGATTGATAACACTTGTCCCTCCTAGCTTATATCTTAAGCTAACACATTCCACTACTTCACAAAACTAACAACTAGTTTCATCCTTTCATTTGTGGCATGCAATACCACACACAAACTCTCTCTACTCTCCCCAAAATTGCCGTCCCATATCTCTTAAATAAACACCATTTGATCAATTCCAACCATGAAATCATATGTTATACTTGCATATGTTGAAGCCCTTTTAAAACCCTATTGATTGGTGGTACTTATAACATCCAAGGAGGAGTATTCATGGTGTCTTGGGGATGATTTTCCACAAGGAGTTCATGGAGCATGGTGGTCTTGAAGATGGTCATGGTTGTCTACAAGTTTCTCCATCAAAAACCATGTCAAAATCATAACCTATATCAACTTGGTGGTATAAAGATTGTCCTCCCCAACTTCTTGTTATTTTGATTATGTAAACATGTATTTTATTTCCTACTGTATATATATTTATGATGATTATATGATGATAAAAATATTATGTGGGGATTTGTTGTTGATAAACATGATTAAAAAGGTGAAAAACCATATGAAACAAGGTTAAAATCTTGATTAATTTACATGGCTGTATAAAACAGTAAAGAAACATGTTATGAACTGATGAAATAATGAAGTAGGATCCATTTACAGTAAGCTAAATGTCTTGTACACATGTGAGAGTTGGCCATGCAATGGAATCAAAATAATGAGTGAGATATGATCAAAACAAGTTTAGGGTATAAATCTGAAGTTACTGTTTTGGACGATTTTTAGAAAATACTTAAAGGATGATTCAACAGTAGCTATAGAGGATTTAAATATAGCAAATATCATGTAGTTTATGTGATAAAAATTTGAGCTTCTATCTCCATGTAGAACTCAAGATATGGCAATTTTGGTGAAGATGAAGTTAAAAATCAGATTTTTGGAAATTAAAGAATAATACTATTATATAAGCACTCACATTTTAATATATAAAATGTAAAATAAAAACCCACTAACTTATAAAACTTATTTATATAAATATATATAAAAGGTTAATCAAAAGGATAAATTATATAAATGGTGGTGAAATAATGTTTATAAGTAATAAAAACTATAAATATGATTTTTACGACTTTTTCGGCTATTGCCGTAAAATTAACGTTTTTGTTAAATAAAACCTAGATGGTCGGACCCGTCTAATGTAAAATTTATAAAACTTTTATACTGATATATAGACATGTATAACAAGTAAAAACCGATAAAACCCGAACTTTAGGGCATACGGACATTAACGAGCTAAGTAAACATATTGGACTAATACTTGGGTTAATAATTGGACTACATAAGATAAACACCCATAAAAAGAACTTATTGGGCCTAACCCATTTGGGCCCAACTTGAAAGTATATGTACTGATATTATAAGTACAAAAAGGATTAATACAAGTTAAGAACTTATAATAGGCTTATTGGACCTAAAACACGTAAATAGGTAAAACGAGAAAAACTAGTATAAAAGTTATCAACACATAACTCTAAAATGAGTAAATGAGGATATGTAAACCCACTTGATCATCATATATATATAATCATCATATGTATACATAATTGGTATTTTTATAAAGTCATTGGACAAACGTCTAAGACCGAGTATTATTTGTCTAGGTTTCCGTGATTGAAGCACGTACCGTACGTCCGAATTGCCGATCACCCGCCTTCCCATATCAACGTGAGTTCATAGCCTCGCACTCTTTTAAATGTTTTTATAAATGTTTTATAAACCCGCGAGGGAGATAACATGTTAGTTTTATAAAAGTTTGGACACCATTTGTCCTGATTGTTTGTTTATTGATTTTGGACCCGAATGATTGAATGACCCGATTGTATGACCCGATAAATGATTAATGGACCCGATAGATGAAATTAAATGGATTATTAAAGTTAGGTTATGTCACTAAAAGTCCCATTAACATGAATTGTGAACTACCGGGAGTTGGTAGACGCTTATGCATTTAATAGTACTATTTGGGGACGATCACCCCAATTCGCGCCTTGACGGTTGATCCCCGTCGTGCCACATTGATTGGTAAGCGAATTAATGTATGAGAAGATTTCCATAGCGTGACCTTTGTGACGACACGCTACTTTAGATGGGCAAAATTTGTATCGGGTTAGCTACCCGTTGTTGGTTTAGTAAGGTAACAATGTCATGCGGCTTATAATAATCCAATCACCAAAATATTACTGGACGCTCCGAATTACGATGTATTGCCTGACTAGCAATACTGGGTCATACTATTGATATTATGTTTGTATTTTGGTTTTCATAACCATATTCATATAAGTGTTTTTATTTGATTTCATACAACGTCATGAGACGTATTGTATGATGTTTTTACGACATTGGCTCGTATAATGATTTTTAAGGCAATTGCCTATATTATGATTTTTGATAAGGATTTGTATATAATGATTTTGGCTATTTCATGGCCTATCAAAACGATTTGTACAAAATGATATTCAGTAATACTTTTATACTGATATTATATTGATGGAATTTACTAAACTCTATGAATTCACTCGGCGTTATCGCTGACCTTTTCTTTTAACATGTTTTATCTCAGGTACTTGAAGGTAATTCTCGGGAAGACAACAAGAATTCATGGCCCGCACTTAAACTATATTTTCCATTCAAAATACTTTGTAAAACTTTGTATGAAATAATATGACTTGGGACCGATGTAACTTTGATATTTATGAATGGAAATGATTTATTATTAAACGACGCGATTTTTATGCGTTGTCTATGATGTGAGTAATGTGCTATCCCGTAACACCAACTAGTCTTCCGCTGTACTGAGTTGTATAAATTTGGGGGTGTTACAGTTTGGTACCAGAGCTCTCGTTATAGAGAACGAAAGATTTTTAAAAACCAAGGTTTTGAATAAAACTTTTCAAAATATTTTTACTAAAAACATTTTTCTAAAAATGTCTAAAAATCTTTTGACTATAACGGTGCCGAAGAATTCCGAGTTACCGACAAGGCCAAGACTGAGAAGTGTTATTTTAATATATATATATATAACTTGGATTATATATATATATATATATATATATATATATATATATATATATATATATATATATATATATATATATATATATATATATATATATATATATATATATATATATATATATATATATATATATATATATATATATATATATATATATATGATGTAATTTGATTACATGATTGTTTGATGATTATTTTGATATTTATACGAGGTATTTATACGACGTAGATTGTCACAAGTAACCCTAAATCTCCTAGTAAATTAATCGAAGCTATTCTCGTAGGAATTCTAGTTATCCTAGATCTAAACCAAGTTGTGGATATTTATGATCCCAAAAAATGGTTGATATTCGTAGAAATGTAGATATTAGTTGATTGTGTTATTGAAAAAGAATTGGCGAGATTTAATCTGATATCGATGTCATGACGATCTTTCCTTATAGAGTGGAGTTTGACAAAACTTTACCACCTAGAAAGATGTCATCTGATTCGTTGTCATCCAATTCTTAAATTGAAATCGAAAGGGTGAATGTTGCACTTGAGGCTGTTATTGGAACCATTACCCAAAAGCCTCATGCAACTAATACCTTTCCGAGAAGTCTAGTTGAATGATCAAGTCATTTCATATTAATGACTTATTTGATAATTGTTGTTGTAAGAGCTAATAGGATTGGAAATTAAGTGTTGTTCATATCGAGCTTTTATTGCCTATTAAAGCCTAAGAATAAGATTGAAAGTATTGAAATATAAGGTAGGATATCGAATTGAGTATAAAATTGGTTAAAACTTGAATAAAGTAAACATTTAACCCGTATGGAATATGAGATTGATAAGAGGAAGTAGTTAAGTTTTATGATTGAATTATAAGGATTTAATTGATTGATAGTTTGTGTTAAGGGTTGTTCCTATGCCATTGTCCACTAACGAGGATGCCCAGTGTCCAACAAATAAATTGAAGAAATCTTCTTCTAAATTGTGACCGATGGATCTTCCGGGACATATGGAACACCTAATGACTCTTGTAGATTAGTATTCATTGTGGTATCTTTTAAGAATCCCTAACTTAACTGAGATATCAGTTGGTAGGATGAGTTCTGAGAATTGTATGACATAGTGACACGTAAAGTGTTACGGTACAATTTTGACTTGTTTGTGATTAATAAAAAGACTACCTTTGATTGCTAAATTCTACATGTATCGATGTTATCTATCTTTTCTTGCTTCATCCTAATGTTCGCATTAGTGATGCAATCATTGAACAAGTACTCATCTCAAATTGAGTTACGTTGTGGATTATTCTTGTTGAGTGCCATCGAGGTCATGAACCTCATGATTATTTGGCTAAGCTCATTTCCTATCATATCATAGTTAATTCTTGGTGAACAAGCTTTCATCACTCTTTTGCAGATCACTCATTGTTTTTATAAAGCTAAAACGGTATCCTTTGAGAAAAATTGAATTTTCATTACTATAAGGATTATTCAAAGTAAGATTTATAAGTGATTGTTATCGAAATGAGGTTGTTTATAAAGTATCTTGGAAAACTTAATTGTTTTCATAATAAAGAAAATCTTTGTAAATTTATTCTTGATTCTTATTTAAGAATTAAGCATGAAAATGTTTTTATTATAAACATGGACGATAAAATTTTGACGAACTGAGTATTGCATCGTTAATCTTGAAATTGTATATAGTTGCGCGCCTACATACAATTTGGAATGGACTATGCAAGACTGATTAGTAGTCACCATAAAACTAATGAATAAACACTAAATTTTCTTTGAAGATTGTGAAAGATTAAAAATTTTATGAGATCTGCAAGAAGTGAAAAATAGGGACATAGTGTTAGGGACACCTACACATGTGCCTATAGCATCTATTCTTCTGAGTCGAATTTACTCATCCGTGGAATTTGTCTTATTTGACAATTTACAATTCTTTCTTGTCCAATTCTCCCGTAGTGAGATTCTTAGGAAAAAATATCTGATTACCGAGTGTTGATACCCGACTGGATGTATTGACATTCTCACCATTTCTTATGATTTGATTTCATTTGAATGACCTGGGTAACGATCCAAGGAGCTTTCGAATGCGTACTCAAATTATGAAAACATGGAATATTTCATATTCGTTAAATGTTTTCGTCTGTATCTGATTTGAAATTTCTATCGCGTAGATTATGCGTTGACCTTACTCTGTTAATAGTAATTATGTCTCCATATATCCTTGAATTTGTGAAGGATTATGAGTTATTATTAGACTTTTGAGAAGTTCACATCTTATCGACGGCAATAAAACTGGAAAGTTGATAGTGCCCGTAAAATGGATTGATTGATTATGACATGACGACATTGTCTTAATTGATGGGAACTCGAGTAGAATTTCCCGAAAAGATAAGATGTTGATTATCAAAAGTGATCTAAATGATTCTTGATGGATGACCATATCCTGCATTTAGACTTGAGATTATACCGTGAATGATTGTGAATTAGTAATAGATATTATAAGCTAGAAAGAAGTTAATATGAATGTATTAAAAGATGTCTTTGTTATCTGAAACTTTAGGAAGTATTTATTGGTGAATTACCTAAACTTTCGCCATTAAGGCAAGTTGAAATTGGTATTGATTATATTCCCGGTGCTGCACTTGTGGCTTGTGCACTGTACGTCAGCACCATCTGAATTAAAGGAATTACCGTACAACTGAGAAAGTTGTCGGAGAAAGATTTTATTATACCAAGCCTGTCATCCTGAAGAGCTATGGTGTTATCTTTCCTTATATTTATAGATTACTGTGAACTGAGTAAATTGACAATCGAAAACGATATCCATAACTCGAAATGGAAGATTTGTTCAATCATTTACAAGGTTTTTGATCCTCAGCATGATTATCATCAACTTCGCATCTGCGAAAAGGATTATTTATTCCAATCACTACATCCGGTACTTGTAATTGACATTATGAGTTTCACGTGGTGACGTTTGGATTGACTAATACACATGTAGCATTCATAAATTTGGTGAATCACGTGTGTAGAAGGTAATTTGATAAATTCATGCTCGTGATCATTAAGGATCATTTGTTTGTTTATAAGAATAAGAATGAGTTAATAATTATTTATAAATTACCCTGAATTGGCCGAACAACGAAAACTTGTACCTTGAATACATAACATGAGATTAAAGACTTAAACCTTTACATGATTTAACCATGTGATTATTAGATAATGGAAGCTATATTGACTTTTGAATGATTAGAACCATTAACGCTTAGGGATTAAAAATTTAATCCTTTACATAAAATGACCGTTGGATTAATAATGGTAAGATGTATGCATATAGACTCTTCAAAATTTAAGAGCCCTTTTAAGACTTTGGATTTTACCAAAAATAAATGGAAATATGTTTTGACAAATGTTTTAACAAAGGATTTTTAAAGGGATTATTCCCTTATACACAAACCATTTAACTAAACTTCTGTTTAGGGGTAAATGTTTGTGTATACCTCAAGACAACTTAAGAGGGATTGAGGAAACCATTTAAAACATGACTTAAAATTTGAAACGACAATTTTTGCTTTCCAAACTAAGAAAACTTTGACCAAAGTATAAACCAAAGATTTTTCGAACAATTACGGATCTTATTAAATATTTTGGATAAATCAACAAAAATCTTGTTAATTAAATATAAATTTATTTTGAACATTTTATATAATTGGTCGAACTAAGAAATTTAAAATTTTTACGTTTACATTTCATAAAAATTAACTAATGACTATTATTAATTTAGTTGTAATAATTATCGACGCTTTAGACGTCGGATTGAGTAAAACGGATAAAAATGATAGATGAGACGAAACAAAAACATAGAAGATATGAAGAAATAATTTTGAATAAATACGGTTGTGATATTTATTTCATCAGGAAGGTGAACGTAATTACTGACGCATAATAGAGAAAGAATATCTGAGTGAATTGTGGACATGAAAATTTTATAATAATGAGAAGTGAATATAGATACCAACGCATTATGTAGAAAATATAAAGAACCAGTTAGGACATGTTCCTTAATAATGAAGGTGCAAAATAAATTGCCGAACAATATAAAAATAAACGATGTTTGTAAGAAGGATAATATAAATATTGAGAGGTTTCACGGCTAATGTGAACCATTAGAATTGAGAAGCCGATGGCATTAAATGTTTTAAAGGGCCGTTTATGGTTGCCTAAATATGGAGATTGTGAGATATTGTGTGTTGGAATTTGTAAGTATAAGTATTATATGTATGTCATTTTTGACTAAAAGTATCTTTGTCTGAAGAAGTTGTACTAATGGCAAATTATGAAGGCAGACATCGCCTCATACATTAGTAAACGTCTAGCTATTGCAAAGGTCATCATCTGAATTTGATTCAATTTGGGTCATCGCCGACAGACTGACCAAATCTGCTAATATCATTCTCGTTAATGATAAATGCAAAAGAGTTATGTAAACATAGCATGTCTGTATCGATCATCTATATCGAGATCCTCGCTTCGCATCGAATTTCTAGAGATTTGCTCAGAAATCATTGAGAACGAACCTTGATGAGAGTACTATGTACCACCCCAAATCGAAGGGACGAGGTAAAGTAACGATACAGAGTAATATAAGTGCTGCTTTATGTTTGAATGATTGACCTTTGGATATAGACCGTATAATCATTTTCTTTTGGAGAGATTATCATTAATAATTATCGTATTAGGATCGAGATCGAATCTTGTTAGGATCTGAATCTTAGAGCATCTGTAAGCAAGAGTTGAGATGAAGACATCCGACATACATCCATTGTGAGTTGGACATGTCTATTAGGTTTAAGGTTTCCTATGATGGCGAACCTATCCTTGCAAAATACCTGACCCGCGAGATCTGAAATGATTGTTGAAATTAGATTTGATTATTAACCGCCGATATTGGGCAAGAGGTTATATGAATGTGAAATGTAGATCTTGAAGTGCCAAATGGGTAGCGAAGTTATGCCACAATTTTTAACCTTAGAAAGATGAATTCATGATCTGACATATCATGGGATATAAGTCCTCGTTGTATGGGACCATTGAAATGATGTAAAAGTTGGGATTGAAAGGCATATAAGCTGGATCTACCCTAGGACTTCAAGAACTGCGTAAATTCTGTTTCGTAAATCGAACTTGATAAAATATCTATCAAGTGAAAATCCGATTGTTCCTTAGTAAAGCTTAGATCGGCGAAAAGTTGCATTCATCAGAAACCCATGAACATCATGGATAGAGAAAGTAAGTCAACATTAAGCCTGATCTTATTCCAGTAATTATGTATGATGAAACTCGCGTATTATAATGAATTACACTTGTGAGAAAAGACCGAATGTGGAGGAAATACCCACATGGCTTTAACTCTATAAGAAGCGAGTAGTAAGGTAAGATGATCTTTGAGGACAAAGATCCTGTTTAGGGGTAAATGCTGTGACAATCTGTCAATTTATGGTTGATATTTTATTCTCAATATTATTTAAAAACAATTTACAATATGAACTCACATATTTTTGGGAAGAAATTTGGATTTACATCTTGGAGTAGCATCGACTACGTCTAAACCGGAGGATTCAACGTTACGTGCTTACGTTTACATACATTGTCTATGGTGACCGTCCGACATTTCAGAAAATAAATTTATCCGTGAATATTATTTTGGAGTTTTAAATTTGTGTTGGTTCATAAACTCACAAATTTACGAGAAGGGATTAGGACTTACGATTTTATTTTAACGTCCTTCACGACTAAACCGGAAACCTTAGGATTACGTATTTACGTTTTCGAACTCCGTTTTTGATGAGACAATTTTTATTGGATTCGTTTTGTGACGTTGATTCATAATTCATAAAAACGTTTTTCGTAAAACGACGCGAGGGCACGCAAATCGAGGAAACTAGAATCGAGGAATACCCGTAAATTAGTGAGGTGGGACAAAATACATTATCCCACCCCACTAATATACATGGGGCGGCCAAAATACACCTACACAAGAGATGTGTCACAACCTTAGCAAGATTGATAACACTTGTCCCTCCTAGCTTATATCTTAAGCTAACACATTCCACTACTTCACAAAACTAACAACTAGTTTCATCCTTTCATTTGTGACATGCAATACCACACACAAACTCTCTCTACTCTCCCCAAAAGTGCTGTCCCATATCTCTTAAATAAACACCATTTGATCAATTCCAACCATGAAATCATATGTTATACTTGCATATGTTGAAGCCCTTTTAAAACCCTATTGATTGGTGGTACTTATAACATCCAAGGAGGAGTATTCATGGTGTCTTAGGGCTGATTTTCCACAAGTAGTTCATGGAGCATGGTGGTCTTGAAGATGGTCATGGTTGTCTACAAGTTTCTCCATCAAAAACCATGTCAAAATCATAACCTATATCAACTTGGTGGTATAAAGATTGTCCTCCCCAACTTCTTGTTATTTTGATTATGTAAACATGTATTTTATTTCCTATTGTATATATATTTATGATGATTATATGATGATAAAAATATTATGTGGGGATTTGTTGTTGATAAACATGATTAAAAAGGTGAAAAACCATATGAAACAAGGTTAAAATCTTGATTAATTTACATGGCTGTATAAAACAGTAAAGAAACATGTTATGAACTGATGAAATACTGAAGTAGGATCCATTTACAGTAAGCTAAATGTCTTGTACACATGTGAGAGTTTGCCATGCAATGGAATCAAAATAATGAGTGAGATATGATCAAAACAAGTTTAGGGTATAAATCTGAAGTTACTGTTTTGGACGATTTTTAGAAAATACTTAAAGGATGATTCAACAGTAGCTATAGAAGAGTTAAATATAGCACATATCATGTATTTTATGTGATAAAAATTTGAGCTTCTATCTCCATGTAGAACTCAAGATATGGCAATTTTGGTGAAGATGAAGTTAAAAATCAGATTTTTGGAAATTAAAGAATAATACTATTATATAAGCACTCACATTTTAATATATAAAATGTAAAATAAAAACCCACTAACTTATAAAACTTATTTATATAAATATATATAAAAGGTTAATCAAAAGGATAAATTATATAAATGGTGGTGAAATAATGTTTATAAGTAATAAAAACTATAAATATGATTTTTACGACTTTTTCGGCTATTGCCGTAAAATTAACGTTTTTGTTAAATAAAACCTAGATGGTTGGACCCGTCTAATGTAAACTTTATAAAACTTATATACTTATATATAGACATGTATAACAAGTAAAAACCGATAAAACCCGAACTTTAGGGCATACGGACATTAACGAGCTAAGTAAACATATTGGACTAATACTTGGGTTAATAATTGGACTACATAAGATAAACACCCATAAAAAGAACTTATTGGGCCTAACCCATTTGGGCCCAACTTGAAAGTATATGTACTGATAATATAAGTACAAAAAGGATTAATACAAGTTAAGAACTTATAATAGGCTTATTGGACCTAAAACACGTAAATAGGTAAAACGAGAAAAACTAGTATAAAAGTTATCAACACATAACTCTAAAATGAGTAAATGAGGATATGTAAACCCACTTGATCATCATATATATATAATCATCATATGTATACATAATTGGTATTTTTATAAAGTCATTGGACAAACGTCTAAGACCGAGTATTATTTGTCTAGGTTTCCGTGATTGAAGCACGTACCGTACGTCCGAATTGCCGATCACCCGCCTTCCCATATCAACGTGAGTTCATAGCCTCGCACTCTTTTAAATGTTTTTATAAATGTTTTATAAACCCGCGAGGGAGATAACATGTTAGTTTTATAAAAGTTTGGACACCATTTGTCCTGATTGTTTGTTTATTGATTTTGGACCCGAATGATTGAATGACCCGATTGTATGACCCGATAAATGATTAATGGACCCGATAGATGAAATTAAATGGATTATTAAAGTTAGGTTATGTCACTAAAAGTCCCATTAGCATGAATTGTGAACTACCGGGAGTTGGTAGACGCTTATGTATTTAATAGTACTATTTGGGGACGATCACCCCAATTCGCGCCTTGACGGTTGATCCCAGTCGTGCCACATTGATTGGTAAGCGAATTAATGTATGAGAAGATTTCCATAGCGTGACCTTTGTGACGACACGCTACTTTAGATGGGCAAAATTTGTATCGGGTTAGCTACCCGTTGTTGGTTTAGTAAGGTAACAATGTCATGCGGCTTATAATAATCCAATCACCAAAATATTACTGGACGCTCCGAATTACGATGTATTGCCTGACTAGCAATACTGGGTCATACTATTGATATTATGTTTGTATTTTGGTTTTCATAACCATATTCATATAACGGTTTTTATTTGATTTCATACAACGTCATGAGACGTATTGTATGATGTTTTTACGACATTGGCTCGTATAATGATTTTTAAGGCAATTGCCTATATTATGATTTTCGATAAGGATTTGTATATAATGATTTTGGCTATTTCATGGCCTATCAAAACGATTTGTACAAAATGATATTCAGTAATACTTTTATACTGATATTATATTGATGGAATTTACTAAACTCTATGAATTCACTCGGCGTTATCGCTGACCTTTTCTTTTAACATGTTTTATCTCAGGTACTTGAAGGTAATTCTCGGGAAGACAACAAGAATTCATGGCCCGCACTTAAACTATATTTTCCATTCAAAATACTTTGTAAAACTTTGTATGAAATAATATGACTTGGGACCGATGTAACTTTGATATTTATGAATGGAAATGATTTATTATTAAACGACGCGATTTTTATGCGTTGTCTATGATGTGAGTAATGTGCTATCCCGTAACACCAACTAGTCTTCCGCTGTACTGAGTTGTATAAATTTGGGGGTGTTACACACATCAAACATAATATCTGGTCTTGAAGCAGTAAGATACATCAATGAACCAATTCATTGATCTATGTAGGTGGATATCAACATTTTCACCATGTTCATCTTTTGATAAAGATTTCTTAGCTTCAAAAAAGTGTGCTTGTACTCCTCATATCCATACTTGAAAACTTCTTTAAGACTTCAGCAACATATTTATCTTGGCTGATAAATATTCCATCTTCCTTTGTTTAACTTGTAGTCCTAAAAAGAAAGTAAGTACTCCCATAGAACTCATCTGAAATCTTCCTTTCATTATAGCTTCAAACTCCTCACACCATGATTTCTTGGTTGAACCAAAAATAATGTCATCAACATAAACTTGAACTAGAATAATATCCTTAGCATTCTTTTTGATGAAGAGAGTTTTGTTGATGGTCCCTATCCTATACCCATGTTCCAAAAGAAAAGTGGATAAAGTTGCATACCAAGGTCGTGGAGCTTGATGTAGACCATAAAGAGCTTTAGTAACTTTGTAGACTCTGTTGGGGAACTTAGGATCTACAAAACCTGGAGGTTGTGAAACATATACCTCCTCAGAAATAGTACCATAAAGAAAGGCACTTTTCACATCCATTTGATAGACTATAAAACGCATATATGATGCAAAGGCCAAAAATAACCTAATGGTTTCTATCCGTACCACTGGTGCAAAAACCTCATCATAGTTTATCCCTTCTTCCCGTCTATAGTCTTGAGCAACAAGCCTTGCCTTGTTCCTCACAACAACACCTCTTTTTCCTGAAAACCCACATAGTACCAATTACTCTTTTTCCAGAAGGAAGATCCACAAGAATCCAAACCTTTTGTAGTTCAAATTGCATGAATTCTTCTTGCATGGCATCTACCCAACTTTATTCATCAAGAACTTGAGAAATGTTGTTAGGCTCTACTTGTGATAAGAAACAAGCAAATAAACAATGCCGAGTATCCTTATGATTTGTTCTCTGCTATTGTTTGACATAGCTTTACAAGTGCATGAGTTTTAGTACTATCTTGAAGTTGTCTTCTTGTTTGCACAGCAGAATTTGGGTCTCCAATTGTGACAACCATGGTTTTGAGGTTTGTCACTTAGTTTTATTTTGTACAAGTTACGTGTCTTTACGTGTTTATGTGCTAATTGGTGTGTATAGATTGTGGTTTGGATATCGTTTCCGGTACGGGGTACCTTGCGAGTGAAACGATGTGTGATGATTTCATGTTCATGAGCTCACATGGTAGTGACTATGAAATGAGATGGTGTTATTTAGTGGTTTTACGTATATGTATATGTATTATAGAAAATCGTATTTTTACGGTTTAGGGTTTTGCATTTAGGGGTCTCGGAAGAGGTATTTAGCCACAGGAGTATTTTTCAGGATGGTTTTAAGTCATTTAGGACTTAGTTAATTTGTGTATTTCATATTTCAATAGTTTTTATAAAACTGTATATTTTTACGTCTTTTATGGTATACGCGTAAATTTGACTAGTTTTACGGTTTTGAGGTTTTGGAGGCTTTAGGAGCTGAAATAAATTAAGGAAAATTAAGGTAATATTATTATTACAAGTATTAATAAATTAAATAAAAAACAAAATTATGGGTGCATAGGTTGGTATATGCGATTAAAAAAAATGGGAAGGAAAGAAAAGGAAAAAAAAGAGAAAAAGGAAACATTGTATTGGGCTAGGATTAGTATGTTAATTATATAAAGCATTGTTATAAACCAAAACACATCATTAATCCTGTAGAAATAAAAAATTCGACGATCACAAGAGTTTTTTAGGGTTTCTTCATAAATTTGGGGTTTTCATAAATCAAAGGTAAATCTTTATAACCCTTTTTAATTAAAGTGTTTTAATTCTTTCTCAATCATCTTATGATGGATTTAGGTTAGGGTTTTAATAAAAATATGTATAATAATGATATTATAATGAATAGGTGAATTAGGATTTGTAATTAGTGGAGTTATGGGTAATTAATTAGACTAATTATGTTAAAATCGTTTTTTAAAAACTTGGCAGAATTTTAGGTCAATTGTTTTGACCATATATAGAGTTCTAAAAACTTTTATTTTGTGATCCAAGTATCCCTGGAAAGGTAATTGAGTTGGCTTTCAAATTCAAGAAACGAGAACTAAATTGTAGGTAGGGAAGTGGGTCAAAAACAGGTTACAATAGTCGGAGGTCAAAACAGTTTTGAAATCAGTCGGGTTTAATTTAATGTTTTAAGGTGATTGGGGTACTTAGGAGTACACTTGAGCCCTCTAATAAGCATGGGTGTTGGTTTATATATTATATAAGAGATATGGACGAGGGCTAAGCAAATTGGTTAGGGTAAGACCCCCTAATCATAACAAACTTTTTGTATGTTCAAAATCAGTAAAATCCGGATAGACAAAAGTATATATATATATATATATATATATATATCGGGGCCTTAAAGTAGCTTTAAGGTTGGGGCAAAAGGGAAGAGTTAGCTAATATATGTAAGGGAATAGGGTTTCCTTTACAGAGGTCATGGGTATGGTTAGGCGGGCGTTTGGCTTATAGTTTGGAGACCTAAAAAGCAGGACTGTTTTGGGTAAAATGTTAACGAGACGGGTTATGAAGTAAACTGAGTTAAGCGCTTTATAGAGGGGTGTAATGAGATGCTTAGAGCATATAAATGAGGTATATATATGGGAGAATATTAGATGTCTATCATAGGTTGTTGAGCCATCTTAGTGTTGGTTCATGTTTTGATTGTGTGCTTTTGTTTGTTAGCTTTTTGCTAGTGCGCGGATTTTTAGAGAAACTCAATCAAGTGAGTTTCATAGTCCCATATCTTTTAATGATTTTCACTTCCAGATGGGATGGAAGAGACACTGTATGGTTTTGTAACTAATGCTGTGAATGTTTTTATGGTTTGTGATGGACTTGTGTGTACACTTATGTGATTAACTGCTATCTGATTCTTAATTGTGTTTATGATTTGGATCGAGGGACACGTACCGTCTCAGTTATTGTGGTTTGACTTGGTACCAAGGGGATGTTGACAAGGCGGGGCCTTGGGGAGGTACATAGATGTGTGAGCATCTATGGGATCAATGGATAGTGACAAGGTGGGGCCTTGGGATTGGTACATAGGTGTATGGGCGCCTATGGTACCATGGTGTTTGGTAAGGCTGGGAGCCTTGGATTTTGTTTGGAATGATTATTCTTGAATGTTAGTTCTTAATGCATATTTGTAGCACATTGTCCATATGTGTAGTGGTTTATGGTTGTTCACAGCTTATTATAATCTGTTTTCGGTTGTCTTAACCTATGACTCTCACCAACATTATGTTAACGTGTTTTAGTGTCTCTTTCAGGTGAGAATGTGGTTAAGCTTGAGAATAAAAGTGGCTAGCTTTGGAGACATTAGGATTGCATTTAGAAAGAGATCCCCGTTTCTTCTTAGTTTATTTCTAGGTGTTTTGAATAAGTGATACTTTGTGGACACCTTTATGATGTTTTGTTTGTGGTAATTGTTTGTCTTGGGTAAGAGGTAGGACTGTTACCTACTTGCCTAAACTCCTGCATTTTGTGGAAATATTGTCATGACATTTGTGTCACCATTTTATAACATTTCCATTTCATTTAGTTATCTCTATAGACACGCCATGTTGTGATGATATACATACGTCGCGCCCCATATTCCGCCATGTTGGGGTGTGACAGAATGGTATCAGAGCCAATGTTTATGGAGAATTAGGTTGCCTAGTTTAGTAGCCTAGTCTATTGCTTAAGGATCCCTGCATATTCGCGCCATAGGAATATGTGTGTATGGTTTTGATTGTATTTTTTGAGTATTGTTGATTCGTTTTATGTGAGTTTTGACTAGTATGGATTGAACTATAGTCGTCCATACTTAGTCACATGTTAATTTCTGTTTTGTTTTTGATATACGAATTACTTTCATAATAATTGATGAGTTATTTTGTGCACCTAATGTATAGTATTTTTTTCTTTTGATGTTTAAGTCATGTTCCCTAAGAATTAGGTGGTGATTCGAGTTATTAGTGGTAGATGGATATGAAAGATTTTAAGTTATTTCCACTCTTATGGGAGACGTGACTTATAACTGATTATGATGTAGTTTTGGAGCTTGTCTATGTTGTTTTAGCTACACTATGGATTTATGTATTGCAAGAAGTATGACTATGTTATTTTAATAGATGGAGTTTTGGACCTTATTGGTTATGTGGTTATGAACTTATGGGAGTAGATAGATTTATGTGTTATATGTTGTATTGATTCTTATAATTGTCATCATAGGAGGGAGTGCATTGGGGAAAGGGTAATTGTATAAGTATGGTGGCCAACATAGCTATACAACTACCACAACTTCAATGGGTTCTCAAGTGTTATTGCATGAAAGAGGGTTAGTACATGCTTGTATATGATGAGATGTGGATTTTGGGTTTATGTATAATATATGGGTTTATGTATAATATATGGGTTTATGTAACGGCTGCCTACGGTATGACTATTTTTTAGTGTGTTATATGTGTTGGGTTATACTCATGTTGTGTGATTATGGAGTCACACGATATGGAATGGTTTTAGTGATGGGCTTTATTCCTTGTGGTAAGATGGTGATTACTCGTATGGGAAAACGAGTGTATGACACGATTGATTGATTTGACATGTATGGTAACGAGTATGTTTTGGGTGATTTAATAGGCATATATATGCGGATGTATATATACTAGTATGCGTTAAGTTATGATATATGGTCGTTCAGTAGTTACTATAACTTGAACGTACCTAGTGTTGTTCATGTTTTATGGTGCTGGAGTTTGATGGAGTTCCAACGACGTTTTGAGTCTTTTTGAAGTGTGTTTACATTCGGGTATGTATTTTAATTTATGAGAACTACTAAATTTTCATGCAAATAAGTATGGCTAATTATAGGAAAACGATTTTGAAAATAATTTGTAGGTGTATGGTATGATATCGTGGCTTACATATTTTTTTTAAGTTTGTGGTAGTAAGCTAATAAAAAAAATTTGTCTTGAAAATAATTGGATTAGTTTTATGTGTAACATGTGATCATACATTTTAAAGGGGTAAAGAAATTTTACAATAAATTTCTTAAGTGAAGTTAAAATTTTAGAAGTATTTAACTAAGACGGAAAGAGTAAAAAGGGAGATTTTATTATAGTAATGATAATAATAACACCACACCTTGTAAACGTGTAGTAGTTTAGTTATAACCAGCCTAAATGGATTATATAAAATAATAATAATAATATAGAATAAAAAACACACTGTATTTTATAAACATTTATTGATTTCATAATAACAAGTGAAATAAATTTAATATGGGTAAGCGAGATAAGGGTTAGAATAAGATTATAGTATACTAACTAGTTGATATCTTGATAAAATGATGAAGATAAAGGATGAGTTTATGGTTAAAAATGAGTATGATTGATTTTAGTAGTATGGGAGTTTGGTTCTTATGAGAAGTAACTAATTGGGGAGAAAGTTTAAAATTTTATAAGGTATCGAAATTTGGTAATATTAATCGTGACGAGTCTAAAATTTTTTGTTGTTGGCACACTCCATTGATCTTTCGGATTACATTGTTTCATTTTCAGTTGTTTTGGCTTGGGTTCATTATGGTTGATCTTTGGGTTTACCCTATATTTTTTTTATGGGACGCGGTCGTTTGGAAATTCTTTTGGTACAGGTCATGGTTGATTTAGTTATGCGGTTGTGGAAACGTTAGGATGAGAGGATAGAGTTTGGTAGTATTACTTATGGTTAGATATTAGAATAGAGAGATGTATTTTGGTTTAAAGGTTGTGTTGAAGGAATGATTAAGATTTGTTGAGTCATAGAACTTAGATTAGTTACGGGAATAAGGGAGTAAGTAAAGTTAATTGACTGGTCGTGAGAACGAGATGTCATGCTATGAGAAGTTGGTTGAAGTACCATTAGGAGATTGATGAAAGTACCAGCGGATGTGAGGGTAGAGTATAAATTTTCTACTAGAGATTGGGCAAATAACACGCAAGGGAATTAGTATAGTTATGGAGGCAAGGTATTGGTAGACACGTGAAGGAAAACATGGATGTGAAAGAATGATTGGTAGGAGGCTGATTAAGTGTGATTACAACAAGTAAGGAAGAGTGAGCCATTGAGGGGTTGAAGTACCTTTAGAAATATTGTGGTAGATGAGTTGAAGTTATAAGCTATTGGGTAGTGTGAAGTTCCTATGTAACATCATAGAGACGAGAAGGGGAGCGTGAAGAGCTACATCGTGAAGCAAGGAGCTGAAAGGACTACGTGCGGGCTGCTAAAGGAAGCAAGAGATTTGGAAGGAGTCACAGATTTTGCTAGGACTGGAAAGGTGACAAGCACTATGAAGGGAATCTCCGTATGGTTCGTGACGAAGGAAGACAGATCGAGTACCGGGGTGGAGCTACAAAGAGCTGAACCAGTGGATCGTGATGAAGTGAATACATAACATGGGAGATTAAGAACTCGACGAAGTAACAAGGGGAGTCAAGTAACTACACGGATATAATTTTATGGCAATCAATATCGAGGGATGAGTAGTGATTCTGAGCTGAATATGTTCACGGAGAAGTGATTAGAGAGTCGGTTTTGTGAAGGTGTTATGAAAGATCTTTGGAAGAGATAGCTATGCATTATCCAATGCACTAGCGATTTCCATAGATTTGATGAATGAAGTATGTAATTTCTGTTGGACGGGATAGTGTTAGAATTAGGGAGAACCATGAAAGGAGAGAACCAAGTATTCGTAGAAGATGATGACTAGAAGTACCTCATGTTAGGTGCAAGATCATAATAGAAGTATGAGAATTGAGTAATAATTTAGAACATGTCATAGTAGACAAATGGAAACTAATGTGGGTATAAGATGAGAGTGTGATCCGCATGGAATCACAGGAAACTCTAGTCCGTTCCTATTAGGAGGGAGTAGGATAACTGGTCGTGAGAAAAACAAGTGAAGTTACTTGGAAAATTTTGGCGTATAGATGAATTGATAGACGGGAAGCATCACATCGTGATGCATGGTATGAATTGAGGAAGAAGACGAAAGTGTGAATAGAAGCGAAGCATGAATGAAAGAGGCCGAGATAGGAACCGAAGGTAAAAAAAATATTTTGGTAGAGCCTAATGAGTAGAATAAAGCACAAAGTAGGCTAATATTGTGGTAGTTTTGAAAAAAAAAGAGGGATGGCACTGACCTATATTGTTGGATTGGAAGGCTTAGTATCGATAATCGAATGGATGAGGAGTTACAGACGTGACGTGTCATGAGAGACGAAGGATTTGGTCTAACTGAGACAAGAAGAGGAGCACTATGACCTTGAAGGTAAGACATTGTGTAGGTATAAAGGAAGTATTGAGTATCAAGAAAAAAAATTGTTCATGGAGAAAAGTGAGAAAGATGTGTATAAGTGCTACTAATGAGCTATCCAAATTTACTGGAAGCAGTTGTAGCATGGGTTTGGATGGCAGTCGATAGACCAACTGAGATAACCATCCTTTTGGTGATATGTATAGATCATAAGTTGATTTGGATTGAAAGAGCCTTATTATGATGAACTAATGAATATGTGAAATACAGTCATAGGTCACTTGTGTAAGGAAATTGGAATTTTTAAGAAGTCTGGGGTTACGGACAAAAGGGAGTTGATGAACATGATTGGATACGAGTATATCAAGCTAATAGGAAAAGGATAGACGAAGTGAGAAATTGCTACAAGTATAGGAGTCGTGTTGAAAGCTTGGGTGACTGATTTAGAGGGAGGTGGGAAACTCGTTAGCGATGTTTGAGTTTTAATATAATGATAGTTATCATACTAGAAGTCGATGAATGCCATTTGAGGCACTATATGGAAGGATAGGGTGAGTTGTCCTTAAGATGGACTAAAATTGGTTAAAGAGACTACTAATGTGGAAAAGGTGTTTGTGGAAAGGATGAGAGAAAACAAGAGATGCTATGTAGAAAAGGAGGAAACCACTAGAGTTTAGTGACAAAGTTATGTAGGAAGTTTCACCGATAGTAACGGGTGGTATGTTTTGGTGAAATGGAAAAGTTGATGTAGAGTTGTGTAGGTCCATTTATGATCCTTGGAAAGATCGGACCAGTATCTTATGAGTATAGAATTACCTGGGGAAAATGAGTGGTATACATGATATATTTCACGTATTGATATTGGTAAATGTTGTTTGAGAATGCATATTTGCATGTACGATTATTCGAGATTTGTGTTAATAAGAGTCATTGTTTTATCAAAGAGTCATTTGTGAGATTTATTGGTTGTGAGGTCAAGAGTTTGGGTATGAATTTAAATATTGGTAGTTAGTATATGTGGTAATTTGAGACTTGAACTAAAGTACACATAGAAATGAGAAGAGTTCATTTAGAACAAGATTTCTCATGTGATTTTTTGGTTGTGTGTTTGATCCTAAGGAGTAAATCTCGGGACGAGATTTCTATTAGGAGGGAGTGATGTGACAATCGCGGTTTTGAGGTTTGTCACTTAGTTTTATTTTGTGCAAGTTACGTGTTTATGTGCTAATTGGTGTGTATAGATTGTGGTGTGCATATCGTTTCGAGTACGGGGTACCTTGTGAGTGAAACGATGTGTGATGATTTCATGTTCATGAGCTCACATGGTAGTGACTATGAAATGAGATGGTGTTATTTAGTGGTTTTACGTATACGTATATGTATTAAAGAAAATCGTATTTTTACGGTTTAGGGTTTTGCATTTAGGGGTCTCGGAAGAGGTATTTAGCCACGGGAGTATTTTTCAAGATGGTTTTAAGTCATTTAGGAGTTAGTTAATTTGTTTATTTCATATTTCAAGAGTTTTTATAAAACTGTATATTTTTACGTCTTTTACGGTATACATGTAAATTTGACTAGTTTTACGGTTTTGAGGTTTTGGAGGCTTTAGGAGCTGAAATAAATTAAGGAAAATTAAGGTAATATTATTATTACAAGTATTAATAAATTAAATAAAAAAACGAAATTATGGGTGCATAGATGTGCGATTAAAAAAAAGGGGAAGGAAAGAAAATGAAAAAAAGAGAAAAAGGAAACATTGTTTTGGGCTAGGATTAGTATGTTAATTATATAAAGCATTGTTATAAACCAAAACACATCATTAATCCTGGAGAAAAAAAAAGTCGACGGTCACAAGAGTTTTTTAGGGTTTCTTCATAAATTTGGGGTTTTCATAAATCAAAGGTAAATCTTTATAACCATTTTTAATTAAAGTGTTTTAATTCTTTCTCAATCATCTTATGATGGATTTAGGTTAGGGTTTAAATAAAAATATGTATATTAATGATATTATAATGATTAGGTGAATTAGGGCTTGTAATTAGTGGAGTTATGGGTAATTAATTAGACTAATTATTTTAAAATCGTTTTTTAAAAACTGGGCAGAATTTTAGGTCAATTGTTTTGACCATATATAGAGTTTAAAAACTTTTATTTTGTGATCCAAGTATCCCTGGAAAGGTAATTGAGTTGGCTTTCAAATGCAAGAAACGAGAACTAAATTGGAGGCAGGGAAGTGGGTCAAAAATAAGTTACAATAGTCGTAGGTCAAAACAGTTTTGAAATCAGTCGAGTTTAATTTAATGTTTTAAGGTGATTGGGGTACTTAGGAGTACACTTGAGCCCTCTAATGAGCATGGGTGTTGGTTTATATATTAAATAAGAGATATGGATGAGGTCTAAGCAAATTGGTTAGGGTAACACCTCCTAATCATAACAAACATTTTGTATGTTCAAAATCAGTAAAATCCGGATAGACAAAAGTATATATATATATATATATATATATATATATATATATATATTTATATATATATATATATATATATATATACATACATATATATACATACATATATATATATATATACATACATATATATACATACATATATATATATATATATATATATATATATATATACATATATATATATATATATATATATATATATATCTTTACATTATATATAAGAGGAGGGATTTGCCACGTCATCTATCAGGGTACTAATCCTACGTGTCACTGGGCTTAATTCTGGGCTTACGAATTCCCGTACCTAATAAACTTAATCGCACCCTATAAAAACCAGACATAAAACTTTAAATCGAATAAATTCCGATCATCTGTTAAATCCTCAAAGCCGCAATCTGTTCTGATCCACCAGGTATGTGTTTTGAGTTCAACAGATGATATGATTTTTTAAGCTTTATATTATGTTATTTTTTTATTTAATAGGTGATGGAATGATCTATCTTAATCTGATGGATTAAATAGGTGATATGATTTTTCTAAGCTTTGTATATGTGGGGTTACTTCTGATGGGTTCAATAGGTAAATTAAGAGCTATCTTAATCATTTTGTAACATGTTTTCTCTATAATTCCTAATGGTTATACATATTATAAAAATGGAGATTATTGCGATGATACGCAACTCCAAACATTGTGTTATGCCTTTTTTATAGAGTGTATAATCAGTCTTGAGGGTTGGATGGTTTTACTAAATGTGTTTATTTAATCAAATGTACAGGATGAATCCAGACCTACTCTTGTCGTTTTCTGGTTTCAAGGGATGCTCCTATGAATACGGGTATGGTATTCTGGCATGAGTACATAACCTGTTAATTTATCAAGAGGTGATGCGAGATCCTAATTTATTGATTCGGAACCTAATTGAGTTGTTTCTTGTGGTTTATAATTGTGTTGTTTCTTGTGGTTGGTAACAGTGAGTTTCAGCTCATTCATGACTTATGCTTATATGTACAACAAGTATCCCAAAAAGCAGATCCTATCAGTGCTAGATTGGCTACATTACATGCTTTTCTTTCGTGGATTCCTTTGGGCTATATCTTTGAATCGCCACTACTTTGTTTTTTCGTCCTCCCGGAAATTTATTGTAACATATTCTTTGTGTGATAGCGTATATCTCAATATATTTGAGCTATCTAAAAGATCATCTGGAGATACTCCTTAAGTTTTTCCAATGTTGTCATATATACAACGGTAAAACTTACTTGAGGCACGATAAGATTATAGGAGTATACATGGTTTCTTTGATAAAGAATGCAACTAACACATATGTGTAGATAGGAGTACACCAGGTCTGGCCCGTTTCGACCAGCACAAATGTTTTACCAAACCTGCCCATTTAGCTACCCTTATATGACCTGCAACTTTAGATTCTCAACATCAATTATTGGTTACTGTGCATGTAGGTACGCAAGATGTGCCAAACACTTATATGTGGGGTTAATAAGCTTAAATTATTCATCAAGCAAAGATTGCAACACAACAGATGGAAGGAATACCTTATTTTGTTAGTTATCTTATTTATTGAGTCATGCTTATTAGTGGCTGTTTGGATTGCTTATTTCAGCAGCTAAATCATGGTCACCTGTTGCTATTAGAGGATTGTTTTTAGTAGTTATTATCAATAATCATAATAATGACCGATAAATATTATATAAGAATTTTCTTTATTCTAAATTATACTTTGGTTACACCTTCACCATTGACTCTGGTGTACACTTTTGTATTTCTGCTAGGTCTCTTTGACAAGCGAGTATACTGCATCAGAATTCACTTCTATATCTAAGATGTATATAATTATTGTGTAGTTTGTGGTTATTCGCAAGCGTAAACTTTGACATAATTCAATTCTATAATTATTGGTTTTGGTTTCTTAAAACTGACCAAATGTGTGAAAGGTTACATTATTCCTCAAATCTTATAAGGTTTTTTCTCGAAGTGATTAATAACTATAATTTGTATTCTTATCTCGCATGTCGTTTAATTTCAGTTAGTGGACAAAGGAAAAGTCGTTCTTGAACTTTCCACTCCCTTTGATCCGCTTCAGGTAAATCGGCTTTGTTTCCTAATTAATTTGGATCAGCATAATTGTAGTTGAGGATTTTGGTAGCTGGTGTTGGAGGAAAAATCCCTGTGATTGGAAGTTTATAAATCTTGATATTATTCTAAGTGGTTGTTTGGAATTGCTTATCGTGCCATTATATATAATGTAAAGATATATATATATCTTTACATTATATATAAGAGGAGGGATATGCCACATAACCCACTTTTAATCCACGTCAGCATCATTTGGGCCGTGATTATCATGCCGGTCGTGTCTTATATTCATAACCCAGCTTCCTGTGAAATTAGCATTCTTCAGCACAGATTATAAGAAAGCTATGAGTTAGGTTGTAAGCAGATAGTTTTCATCACATGATCATTCTACAAGAAGATAAGACAGATCAGATTAATTTAAAGGAATAAAATGGTTATCATAATGATTGTAGTTTGAATGTTAATTAGTATGAGGCCTTAAGTATGTGATTTGATAAATTGTTTTGATTTTAGTCTGTTACTAAAGAAAGTTTAAAACTGTAATCACACGTTTGTCTTTATATTTTTCTGAACCTGGGACAGTTTGGTATAAATGTTGAACTTTAAAGAGGTGCCACAAAGAAAAAAAGTATTACTGTCCCGTTTATAGAAAAATCCATGTATGAAGCATGCAGGGATTAGCTGGTAAGCACGATTTCTGTAAACTTTATCTATAATAAAGCCGTAGAAAGTAATAGGAAAAAATAAATTATTTGCTAATTTGTCTGCAAATGCCTCTAGACAAGATATATTCTATAATGAAGCATCTTTGTGGTTTTTTGCAGCCTATAGTTTCAGGGGAGGTTTAGTCCCCACTCGGGGTTGCTGAAGTTTTAACAGATATCTCCAGATTCAAGAATTTTTCTCTCTTAAGTCTCAGAGCTATACACAATACATTCTTGGAATGTGCGAACATGTACTTTCAGAGCTAAGGTTAGCGATTAACGACAGACAAGATGATGACTCTGATGGGAAACAGGGTGTTTGGATTCAACCGTGATTCTTGCAAACCCAGCCTTGGAGGCTATATATGTTTCCGGTTATTGTGAACAAACTGACGCACACTCTCCCCAATTTACAGTCGAAGAATCAGTGACTTTTTCTGCTTGGCCCGGCTTCATCCTGGTATTGATTAAAAAATGGGATAAATACTTTTTATTAAATGTTCACAATGACAGAATCGTGAAAGTTAGCTACATTTTCTTGCATTTTTCTCATCGGGGTTAGGATCAAGTCTGAGTTATTTTACAATAATTGCATTTTACCATAATTTTACTATGATGACTTGGAGGCAAGTTGTTTTTCATATAATATTATCTGTTCGTTTTTAGAGTCCAATCTAAATAGTTTTCTTTGCAATATCATTATCATAGTTGATTTCCATCTTTTTTTCTCTCACGCTGAAATGGAGTTTATCGCTATGTGTAATAATCAAGTTGGGTTTTGCAGATTAAATTTCATCAAAAACATCATTCGTGTGAGGATGAAGCTTGCCTTACTAAGAAGTTTGTTGCTATGCAGGTATGATTTTTGTTTTCTACTCATAGTATGGATTAAGATAGGTCATGGCAAACTGACTCATTAATCTATCAATACCTTGGTATAGATTTGATATGCAGTTTTCCCTTTTTCTTACTAATCACATTCCTTGGTTTTTTGTTTTTATCCAGTTAGCAACTAACTTCACATATCGACGAAGCAATGAACAATGTATATATGGAAGACGACAAAAACCTGACATGGGTGACGCTGAACTATATCGAGCAATGTAAGCCAGCTTGCAGACAACTAATTTTCCAGATGCACCATCCTCAAGCGCACCGGATCATTATAGTACAAATGGTTTTGAGCCATTACTCGAGTCATATGAAACAATAGGCACAGAGACCGATCCTAGGAATCTTATGGCTGCGTCACATAGGACCATAAATTCGCCAATTGAAGAGTCCTCTTTCCCTTCACTCCCCACGGGTCCGAGTAGTAGTGCCCCAAAAGCCTGTATGGAATAATACTACTATGGCATCCGACATAGTTCTGGAATTCGTTACTATATATGGATCAGGTTAGTTAACATTTTTATGGGAATTTTGCAAAAAAAATGGTAAAATATAAGTTTGTTGCATACAATGACAGAATCGTGAAAGTTAGTTACATTTTCTTGCATTTTTCTCATCAGGGTAGGGATCAAGTCTGAGTTATTTTTACAATAATTGCATTTTACCATAATTTTACTATGATGACTTGGGAGGCAAGTTGGTTACCTACGGATATCTCAATTCTTAATGGATACCCTATTGCAGGTACCTATTAAACATAGTGGCACCTAAAGGGTTATAAGATGTGGCGGTTGGATGTAGGATTGTATTGGGTTAGCAATCTGCAACTAGCTGGTAAGGTCGTTTTATAATGTTTTTTAGGTGTAATTTATTCAAATGAGAACACTATAAGTAGATGCATGAAGATAACAATGGAAATCACATCGCATATCAATATAAAGACAATTGAAATGAACTTAGTAGGGTAAGTGTCCTTTTTTTATAACTTATGCACTATCTTTTAGTTTATAATCATCATTTTAAAGAACAAAACTGACATGCTGGTAATGGGCAATGGGAATTGCAGGACTTATGCACTATCTTTTAGTTTATAATCATCATTCTAAAGAACAAAACTGACATGCTGGTAATGGGTAATGGGAATTACAGGAGGGCAAGGTCCGTCACAACAGCCATGCAAACATAAACTTACATCAGCCATAATAACGTATACCTTAGGTTTGTAGTAAAAATCTTCTTTATTGTGATTTTTTCAAAAATCTTGCTTTTCTCATAGGGATATTATACGTTCTGAAATTCTGGTATGGCCTTTACTAATTCATGTTAGTATTATAGGTTGGAACTGGTAGATTACTTAAGAAGTGGCATGGCCACTATAGATCTGTTACTTGCTTGGTGTTCTATTTGGATCAATCACTTTTGATTTCCGCTGCTGAGTATGGATACTATATGCTTTCATAGAAAAAACTAATTGAAGCAGCTCTTGCACCAACTGTCGAGACACCTCCAGCTCTTTTTTACGAAGAATTCAATAATGTGTGTTATGTTGCAAGACAAAATTGGCTCATATGATGGGGTGGGTTACATTTTAGGAGAGGTAATTTTACAAAAACCCTAAAAAAATAATCCTAAAATGATAAAATCATGAATACCATCTGAACCAGTGAAGTTGAAGCTCGGAAAGGTATAAGTGCCTGATTCTGTTGTTGAACTACAGAATGTATGCAATCAATGTTACCTCATGTAGCTTCATACATAAGATGTTAGTCTTTTCTAAATTTGTCGACAATCTGTTTAACTTACATGTTTTTAGTAGACCTGTGTTATTTTTGATTTACAATATTCTTTTATTAGGTTTTTTAATGCATTATATTTGTTTGCCTTATTATGGTTTGTTTTACTTAATCAGGATAAGGTAGCTTCTATGTTGCATTTGAAGAGACATTGGTTCTCGCTCACTTTGAAGTTGTTTTCTCGGATATAGAACCGAGTGATTGTAAGTTACTTCGATATCTTACTTTACTGATTTGTGTCAACATAATGATTTTAATTAGAAATAATACTTTTGATCACTTCCAAACAGTTGGTGGAAACTTTAAGGCAACACTACAATGTTTTCAGCAATTGTGAAAGTATTATAAAGGTGCTCAGCATTCAACAGGTTTTTATTTTCCCAGCTCTCCTTTTTCTTCCAATCACTATTTAAATGCATAACAGTTGGAAATTGTTTCCCATTTGCAAATGAATAGGTGAGATTTTGTTGTGTTTGATCTCAAACTGGTCAAATAAAAAAAGTTGAGCTAGAAAGGGACAGATTAAACATGTTGAAAGGTGTTGATGGTCACCCTCAAAAAAGAACATTGTGTTTGTTAAATAGCTATCTAGATCAACTTCTATATCGAAAATCCTAAGAGTATGATGCTATGTCAAGTTTGTGCAAAGAAAAAGACCATTTAGCAATGTCTCGACATGTACTTATATTTCTAGATAAATCACAGATTTATAGTTACAGAGCAACAACTGTATATCACAGTTATATTTATGGATGCATACTTTTCACGTTTTTTAGGACGCGGTCTGCCTGTTTCAAATGAAGAAAGTAATTTTGATTGCTGAGGAAAGGGAAAAGGCTGGTGTATCAGACTCCATGACCACTTTAGAGGTATGGTTCTGGACTGATTATGGATATAAAGGTAGTCTCACTAAGTAATGGTTTAGATACTTATATTCCAAACACACCGTATGATCAATCAAACGCCCCTTTTACAGCTGTAATCCGAACACCCCTTATCAACAAGAAATTAGAAGGTGATCACTTTTAGAATTGTGATGCATACCTAATTACCTTATAACTGATGCATACACAATTACTTGGGTTTCAGAAGGCAAAGTCAGCGTGTGAAACTGAAAGTGAACCAATATTACACTTGGTGAGACAGGTCTCACACACAAGATTCTAATGCATTGGTGTTGGACTTATCGGCTGTTTAGTTTTACATTGGTTTCTATCATTGGAAATGAAATACTGGGCCTAACTATTGTTTCATGCGGTAACTCAAAATACAGGTTCTTGAAGATGATGTCTTTTCAGATGGGTCAATGCTAAAGTAAGGAAAAGTGATTAGACGGTCTATGCAATGGGACGAAAGGCTATGGACGAATAAATCATTTAGAATTGTACAAAATCCCAATCTGAAATACCTTCAAGTACTAAAGTTGAAAAGCCACAAATATGTTACAAGACTTGAAGGCAACTCAACTGATGCTAAAATAAGCCTCCAAACTGTCACCGAAAAGAAGCAGCCAACTGTCCCAAAAGTACACTAGCAGCATAACCCAAAACCCAAACCAAAGAAGACTCTTCTATTGCCTCTGTCACCACCACTATGGATAACTCACCTGAAGGCAAATTTCAGATTGAATTCAGGTTAGAGTCTATTACATTGCTCATGATTATGGCATGCTTCTGTCACCGCCTTATAAAAGTTTAATACCCCAACTGACATGCTGCTTTGCGAGGTATAACTTTCTTCTTTGTTTCCACTTTCTGCTCAATTTCACTAATTGAAAGTGCAACTTTTACACTTCTTTTAATTGCTTCGGGTGTTGTTTTCTAAGCATCCCAAGTCATTCGGATGTTATTGTTTGATGACTATGCGAGGTATTAATTAGTCGACTTTCATGGTTTGAAAAGTGATAAAATTGTATGTGGTTAGGCCAAGGAAAAACGACAATAACGACAATGTATTTTTTTTTTGTTCAAGAATACTATCAGAAAATCATTTTATATTTATCATAATATTAGTACCCCATATACCTTTAACATAAAGGTATAACTTGATTAAGTCATGTACGGTCGCAATGGGTTTGGGTTTAAATTGGTTATTGAGAATGCGGGTAAAATGAATCCAAATTAGACGGGTCTCGGGTCAAATGGACCTTCTATTTTCAGAGGAAAAAATAACACCGAGAAAGTAGAAGCGGCATTTTAACTTTGCAGACCTGCTTGACCAATATCTTTTTAATGGGTCTTGAACTGTCACATATAAGTTATATTCTGAATTTGACACATACAATTAACATATCTTTACACTTAGTTTTAAATATATGCATGGAATCTAATAGTTGCAAGAGCAAACCATGTATTTGGTTTTTGGTCAAATAGTTATCAAAGTTTATTCATGAGAAAAATATAGAGTTCATAATTCCCTTGCGTGGAATATCGAGAGTAACCCCCATCATACATGTACATTCTCAACCACTCAGCATTACAAACATATATCTACACTATTTTTTAATTCACTATACATCTAAACTCAAATCTTGCAACTAAAATCTAATGATTTTTGTTTGTTTTGCTTCCTCTCTAAACCTTATTATAATTCACATATGCTTCGAGTAGTGGAAAGCAGGTTGACTCAAGTGAGATTTTGTTTCTTGCGATTTCTGTGACTTTATTATTGCTATTATAAACGCTGCTACTATCTCTTTAGGCTCAAAGTATGCACATTTTGATAAATTTTCAGGCCCATTGTCAATCGGATCAATTTCTAGACAAAAATAAAGATTACGTTTTTCCTGAACATCAAGATTTGTTGAGTACATCGAAGTGCGCTTTCGTAGCAGGGCTCTTCTCTCCACCTCGCGTGGATGCAACCAAGTCATCCAAGTTCTCATCTATTGGTTCTAGCTTCAAAGTAAGTTTTCTACTATTAGATATGTTTTGAATGCCATAAAGAGGTGATACGAAGAGAAAATAGTGTAATAAATTAAGAGATTTAAAGGGCTCTTCTCAGATGGATGAGAAAGTGGATGAAAATTGGAAGATAGATAGAAAGAGGTAAAAGGTAATGTGAATTGCTTAACATCCTTGATATGAGATTATGAATTTGTTTCTTAATCAATGCAGTTACAGCTTCAACAATTGATGGACACATTGAATTCAACACAACCCCACTATATCAGGTGTGTGAAGCCGAATAGTCTTCTTAAACCTTCTATTTTTGAGAATGTCAACATTATCCTCCAGTTATGTTGTAGGGAGAGTAGATTGCACATAGTGATGTTTGAACTTCAGTTGTAAAATGTTGATTAACAACACTTTTGAATGTTTCCTTTGCTTATTTCCATCTGTATTACTATATAGAAGAATAGGATATTGTAGAATTTTCATAGGGGTCACTTTAGAAAATGGTATTTTCAAATGTAAACTAAAGGGAAGTTAGTCTGTATGTGTATCGCTGCGAACGGAACAGATTTTCTTTAAGTATATCGCTGCGAACGGTAGTGAACCCAGTGGGAGTGATGTTTATGACCTTCCAGAGAATGTTTATTGTGTTGGTGATGTCAGTTGCCTTCCAAATATTTCCTCGAAGAGATAATATATACGTCAGTTTGCTACATGATTGATAAGTAATTAAAAGAAAAGTTGTAGCTGTTTATTAATTATTAATGTTTCTCCCTAACGTAGCAATTTTGAACTATTTGCTTATTGGGTCAGTTAATGTCGTACTTATCGGTGTACTTATCGGTGTACGCAATTGGTGTACATAAGATTATCTCTAAACATCATCATATATATCACTCATGTATTGGTGCATAAGTAGAAGGAAGTATTCATGACTGGACTTCTCCTTTTCCCATCCTCAAGATTTCAGCAAGTAGTTTATATCTTCGCCCGAAGCCCAAGCACGTTCATGGAAAGTTCGATGTCATAAACGCACTTCCTTGAATTAGTTCAGTTCATCATTAGATTGTGTAATACCATGCATACATTTAATTTATACTTGAATTATTTAAACCAATTTGATTGAAAGTTTCATTTCTGTGCTTAATATCTCAGGTAAGTAGGTGACACATGTTTATATATTATTTAATGACTTATGTCTTTCCTCCTCGGGTTTTGTCGAGTCAAACAAAGGTATATATATAGAGTATATTATTTTGAAATTTGTCACTAGAGGAGACCTTTTTGATATAATTGTAAGGTCTACTTTTGATAGACAACTGATACAGTACATGTTAATGCTAACTTTCTTTATTATTAGCATTTTAGCTAGAAGTTTTATAAAAGCTTTTTACAAATGACTTTTAAAACTCAAAACTTTTGCTAAAAACTATAAGCCATTAGTGACTTAAACATTAAATGCTTAAATAAAACTACAAAAATGATACTATGTTTTAAATGAAAAAAGCTATTAAAACTTTTTAGCAATGTATATGCCTTTAATACAGTTAGTTTAGATTTCATTATCTATTTTTTTAAAGCTATTTATTTCCCTCTTTTACACTAAGCTTCCCTTCATTCGGCCATGCTACATATGGGTGTCTTTCTAAAATCTGAGGAAAATATATACTCGCACTTAATTACCAATATAAAACTTCCAAAGGGCAACTAAATTTTGAATATTTAGGCTTCAACAACTGCTTTTCTTTTGCCGAAAGTTGTCCAGATAGTATATTACAGAGTAATGCATTAAACCTCCCAAACGAATCGAGATAAACTGATCAGTACTGAAATGATATAAATTCATAATCTAACTTGACACACTAAGTTTTATAATGAAGCTCACCAATTGTGGACGTAAGAGGCTTTTGGTCAACCCATCAAATTGTTAATGTTTGGAGTTTACATAAATTGGTTTAGTGTACAATAATATTACTT